>JAATLQ010035565.1:0-30107 GCA_013421005.1 Heliconius erato x Heliconius himera
GTCGAGGTTAAGCGCGGCGTTGAGTTCTGCCACTCAACACGCAATGCCTCCAGAATTCGGCAGAAAGTGGGGAACGGAGTGTCTTAACACTAGGTTCCCTCTGCCTACCCTGCTGTATGCGGGATACAGCGTGAAGCTGATTTATTTATTTATTTTATTTTATTATAGTTGTCAATCAATTCTGCTTAAATCAATAATCATGTATTTTAAGCGGGCGAAGCCGTGGGCGGGCCGCTAGTTCTATATAATTTTACTACATTAGTCTGAATTAGTACACCTGAATAGAAAATGTTTTGGTTTACCTCGTGTCTGTAAATACAGATGCACTCTCAGAACGTAATAAGATAGCAAGTTAGGTCGCAGTACATAAATAAAATATTCAAGAACATACGAGCCGAATACGAAATTTGCTTAAGATAATTGTTTTATTTGCTACAAATCTTAATTTTTTTTTTTTCAGGTTATGAAGAAAGAATTTAGGGTTATGGGGAGTTGAGTTCCGCCACTCAACTCGCAATGCCTCGAAAATTCGGCAGAAAGTGAGGAAAGCGTCTTAACGCTAGGTTCCTTCTGACTTCCCTGCTATATGCGAGATAAAGCGTGAAGGTTTAAACAATTCGGGGTTAAGACATTGAATTTTTATTGGCAGGACCTAGCGCCGCATCGTCCTTACCAGGAAGAAACAGAAGTTCATTTGCTCCTCGAGTGGGATTTGAAACTGCAACTATCGCGTATAAATGACACTTTACCATGTAACGTTAAATTAATATTTCTTTAGATATGTATTTATGTCAATATCGTTACAGACACAAAAAAATATACTTTACACTGGTGATACTCCAATTAAGATCGAAGTTGTTTCTGATAAGCACTCAGTAAAAAAAATTAATAGTGACCAATCTCTATGTCTTGTATTACCAGTAACTATATTAATTTTTCCTTTTTCTTAATATCACAAATTTTGGGTATATAACGTATTTGCACTTTATGATATGAGGCCACTGGTAGCGCAGGTGGTTGTGGGTTCAATTCACACCCAAGAAAATGAAAAATTTAGTATTGTCAATAAAAAAAATATATAAATATTATTTTCCATACATTGAAGTATTTAAACTTTTTATAAGAGAGAACAAATTATTCTTGCAATTTTATAATTGTGGCACGAGACAAGCGATATGATAACCAAATATACTATTGCTACAGGAAATTCTGAAAAAATACGTTACAAATTTTGTTACTAGATTTGAACGTTATCCTCGAGTCGAATAACCAGTTAAGCGTTTCCAAACTCGAGGTAGTGCCAAAAATCATACTATCGAAAAAGCATAACGCTTTTACTAATATCGATTTTCGAACGAAAATTAAGCGATTTTTCCAAAGCTATTGAAAAATAAACCTTATTAAACAAAAATAAGATTTATTTTTCAATATTTTTAAAAGACCAAGTGTGAATAGGCACGGGTTTTTGTGGAATACAAAGCAGTACGGAACATAAAATGGATAATATATGGATGTAAGAGATTCCATGTTCGGTAAATGGCTGACAGCTGGATAGAACCTAATATTTTTATATTTAAAATATGGTTTTAGGTGTAAACGACTTTATTACCGAATTTTACTCGGTTTTTGTTCGTTTTTCCATTTTTTTCCAACAAAATGTCTACCTGTCCAGTTAATTAGTTAAAATAGTTTTAAATTAATAGTGTCTCTTATATCTATGTCTATACTAATGTTATAAAACTGAAGTATTTGTTTGTTTGAACACCCTAACCTCAGGAATTATTTGGAGTTGAAAGTTTTGGTAGCGGATAGTCCACTTATCGAGATTCGCCACTGAACACGCAATGCCTTCATAATTCGGCGGAAAGTGAACAACGCTGTGTCTTAATAGAAATAGAGTCTTAAGCAGGTTCTCTCTGCCTACAATGCAGAATAGCGGAATCTAAAATCTATACTTATAGTAACATTGTAACGGTTCGGTATCAGTACTTGGAAGATATATAAGAAGAAATATTATTGAGGACCTTTATTAATCTAGAACAATCCAAAAAGATGAATTTTAAAATTTTTGTTTGTCTTTGCGTTTGTTATCGCTAATCTCAGAATTAGCTTAACTATTTTAAATGTGGTTTTTACTATTGGATGCTGGCAAGCCTCCGTTAACATATAGGGTTTGTTTTATTAGAATCGCTTCATAAATAAAAAAGTTATGTGCTGGTGTCGGGGCAAAGAGCGGCGTTAAGTTCCGCCATTCAACCTCCTTCAACTTTCCAAAAGTAGAGAACAGAGTGTCTTCAAAGTAGTTTCTCTTTGGCTACCCAGCTGTCAGCGGCATACAACGCGATGTTGATTTGATTTGATTAAATATTTTTATTTCTTCGCTTTGGTAACAAGGAAAAGCGTGTCGTTGACTTCCACTACTCAATACGCAACGCTTCGAAAATTAAAAAGTTCTTCGAAAGTGTGGGAAAAACAGTGCCTTAACCCTAGATTCCCTCTTGCTCTTCTCGCTTAGATACCGGGGGTGGCAATGATCCGGTCGAGTCTGCCCATGCGTGTTGCCATTGCTGGCGACGTCACTCTACCACACGTACTTTAGTCGCCTCTTACCAGCACTACCAGGATGATCCTATTCTAGGCCGGGATCACACGGCAACGGCACTACCTAAAAATCAACAATCATCAAAATAGAATACCTATTTATATAGAATACCTATCTATAAATAATTTAAGTTATTGTATTAAATATATTATAAATTGTCAAGAATAAAATAAATATATGGTGCAGCCAAGATCTACTAAACGGAGCAAGCTGTTCAAACAATATTATCTTGTATAAGTTTGTGAGTATACTCTTTAGTTTGACTATTTCGTCTTGACATATTGTGTAAATTTTACTACAGAGGACAATAGACGAATATTAAATTTTATTTATTACTACGGCCCCCGCGCGGCTTCGCCCGCTTGAAATATATGAATGTTTATTTAAGTAAAAGGCAAATCGTGGCGCAGGGGCGCGAATTGTGACTGCAATATCGACTGGTTGTGGGTTCGATCTCCACTCGAGGAGATGAAATTTTTATTTACATTTATATTTTCATTTTTTTGCTCTGGTGTCGAGGCAATGCGCGGCGTTGAGTTCCGCCACTCAACACGCAATGCCTTCAGAACTTGGCGGAAAGTGGGGAACGGAGTGTCTTAACACTAGGTTCCCTCTGCCTACCCTGTTGTGTGCGGAATACAGCGTGAAGCTGATTTAATTTTATTTTTTATTTAAGTAAAAACCGATCAAACGCTAGTCGGATCCACTCACAGAGGGTTCTGTACCAATTTCAAGATTATGATTGATACGTTTAGAGTTTAGACCTTATACGTTTTGATGATGCGGCGAATAAAGTTAACAAACTTAAGTTTGCGGGCGTATACACTTAATAAGTATGAAATGTACGAATTTTGTCCATTATTAATATTGTATAAGACCTTAATTCGTCCTCGTTCCTAGAATTGGCTGTCTAAAAAAATTCAATACTTTTATTACTTTTTTCTATATACATAAAATGAAACATTTATTCTTATATTCCTTGTTCTTACAAGGATAAAAAAAAAATATTCATTCCCCGATTGGAACTCGAACTCATAGCCATCGCGTTAGGAAACCTAAAATGGAACTTGACGTATTTTTTATTTCGTAGAAACCGCTAAACAAGATTTTAGCTTCAAACTGAAGTTAAAATCTCGTTTAACAGTTTCTACAAAATATATATCCATATTTCTCGCATAATGATCATTAAGCTAGGAAAAAAGTATATTTAAATATTTTTAAATACAAGGTACATATCTCGCTTAGACTTCGCAAATAGGTCAATATTATACTCAAGGCCTTAGTATCACGATATTATTATATTTTATATAAATTTTCTCATTTTTTTTAAAGTAAACTTTAACTTTTTTAACAACTTTGGATTTGATTCTGAATAGCTAAATTTTTGTTATTGCAATATATATTTTGTTATAGGAATTAAAAATATAAATTATTTGTATATAATAATTAAAATAATTAAAAATAATTGAGTTTGTAAAGCTATGAAAAAAAGAAACAGGATGAAACAAAAATAGAAGGAGGATGTGGATCGAGTTGCTGTAGTATTATTTTATATTAAATTTATTCAAAAGAAAATATTTGTAGAGAATAAAAAAAAACTACAGTAAAAATAATAAATAGGTCGGGGCAAAAGTATTTTCGTATTTTGAATGTATTATTAGAAATCAAACCTCTTTGGCTGTACTGAATGTAACTGGCTGGTTTTAATACCATTAAATGTGGCATACTGAAGATGCAACTTGCAAAACCACAAAAAACAACTAAATCCCGCCATTTTTAATTGTTTTTGAAGCAAGCAAAATGAACGTATGTGTGTATATGTAAGAATTTCGGTACATTTTAAAGTTTTACTACAAAAAAAGTAAAAATGCGACAAACGCCGCGAATAAAATTTGTGCGGATTACGGACCTAATGCGGTATCAATAAGAGTAGCACAAATGTAGTCCAAGCGTTTGAAGTCTGGAGTTTTTAGCGTAAAAGATGAGGTTCGTTCTGGATGCTCTTTCACAGATAAAATCAGTTCTATTTTTGAGAAAGTGGAGCAAGATCGACATATTAGTAGCTACGACATTGCTGAAGAACTGGATGTTGATCATAAAACAGTTTTACATCATTTACGAAAGTTTGGGTATAAGAAAAGACTTGATATTTGCACCTAATGCAACATGTTTCCATCTGCGATTCTTTGTTGACACGTAACATTCCGAACCATTTCTTAACCAGTTGATTACGGGTGATGAAAAAATGGTGACTTATGATAAGAATGTGCGAAAAAGGTCATGGTCGAAGCATGGACAAGCCCCACAGACCGTGGCAAAGCCCAGCCTAACTATAACCGGAACAAAGTGACGCTATGTGTATGATGGAAATGGACAGGAATCGTCCACTATGAGCTTTCGCCACCAGGTATAACTAACGATTCTGACCTCTACTGTCAGCAACTGATGAGGTTAAATAAAATTATTGAGAAAGACCGACTGGAGCTGGTGAATAGAAAGGGCGGGGTGTTCCACCCTGACAACGCCAGACTCCTTTCCAGAATGAAACTGAATCGTTCCTTGCTATTTGGAAATCGAGCCCACAATCGTCACGTTGACAATAAAAGGCTGTGCCACTGCGCCACGACGGCCTTACATTGCTATTGTATTGTATTACCATAATAAAACACTTAAAACCTAAGCTATTTTAAGCGTATCAGTACTTAGTCATTGGCGCGATCATACTCATAGTATGATGTATAGTGATTTTAATCGAATTAATACAGCCAGCTTAAGATGGTCTTTATCTTATAGAAATGTTTACAAACTAAAGATCATTTTTAGCTGGCCTGTGTAATAAATTGATAGTAATCAAGATTGTACGAAGCCATGGGCATAATATAGCATATTTATTAACACTTGGATTGGATTGTATGAATATTAGCTATTACATATTTTATTCTAAAATTTTAAAGTGATAAATTTAATAATCAAAACTATGGATCTATGCGTCGTAGTGCAGTGGAAAGGAACACTTTCTGAAGTTAAACGCGATGATAGTGGTGTCGAATCTCATTCGTTGAGTTCTGTCACTTAACACAGAATGAATGAATTAGACTCGTATCCAGGTGGAAAGCGAAAAATAGAATGTCTTAATACAAATTCTGCTTTAACGGTGGGGATTTCATTTCCCCGGATGGTAATCGAACTCACAACCGTCGCATGTACAGTCGCATGCTTATGCCTCTGCGCTACGACGACTTCAGAGAGAATTTACATGCAAAATTATTTACAAATAAAAGCAATTAAAATATTTTTAGTTGAAATATCAACTTCTATAGAATAGATAAAATATACATATACATTTCGACGAGGCACGGAACTTTAAATTGCAAATTTTAATAGTAAATTTATATTCGTTCTAAATTTACTTTGCACGTGCTTTCTTTGAAATTCTATTACTGAATGGGTATATTAGGTGTTCATTTCGCAGTTTCGACCGCGTGGACTATGTACATATTTCTCGGTTTTACTCACACATAGTATGCATGTATTACTTCCTTGAATTCTTGCCTTCTTGCTGATTTATATTGGTAAAAACCGCATTAAAATCGTTGTCGCGTAGTTTTAACAATTTAAATACTAAGAGTATATTGATGGGAAGTGGTTTTATTTTATATTATGTAATGATATAAATAACCTATGAGCATAAGCACGTCTTGTGGCCGCTGTGGTACAGTAGCACAAGCGTGTAACAGTAAGTTCGATTCCCATGAAAATGAGTTTCTTTCTATTATATTTACATTTTCTTGCTCTGGTAACAAGACAAGGTGCGACGAGAATTCAGCGGAAAGTGTGGAATGGACTATCCCCACGCTCTATCCCGTACATAGCAAAGTAGGCAGAGGGAACCAGAGAGACATTTCTATACCCAACTTTCTGCTGAAATCTTGAGGCATTCTATGAATAAAATTGTTACTGAGAGTAGACAAAAAGCAAACAACAAAAGCAACCTAATGTCGATATAACGCAAACATAACTGGGCATTGAAAATAATTCATTTCCCCAAGTGCGAATTGAACCCACTACCATCCCGTTTACATTAAGAACCTGTCCTACTACACCACGATTTTATAGCTCAAAATTAGATACAAGACCTACAATTACATATTTAAACCACGATCATAAACGCTTCAAACCATATCATAAATATTACAAAAATCACAACATATCTTTAAATTCTTTGTATTTTATTTCTTTAGAAACCTTAAATGCCTTTAAGCAACAAGGTGGTAAGGCGTTCGTTTCTCGTACACTATAATATTTCATTTCATTACTGGTTTGACGTGAAAATAATTAGCTTGATAATAACAACCCGCAGTTAAGATACGCACGTCGCTACCGGTTATGAAAATTTTAAGCGTTTTCGGTTATAATTTATGGAGGTTTATGTGTTAAGATGTAACACTCAAACGTATAATACTTACATATATTTGGAATTACCTTTTTTTTCGAATTGTAATTGGGAGAGATTCACTTCATTCTTCGCTTTTCACATGAGTTCGAGCAGTTCGAGAAACATATAAAATATTTGATATGCCTCGTATATAGTGATGTCATAAGGTTGTTTAAATTAGGAAAAAAAATTGTAGGTACTACGTCTTTTTCTCTCGTTTCTATTTATTGATATTTTTTTCAGCTTCAAGCTGTTTCCCGCACACGGTCGAGTAGACAGAGGGAACCTAGTGTTAAGACACTCCGTTCCCCACTTTCCGCCTAATTCTGGAGGCATTGCGTGTGAAAGGCGGAAACGTCGCGTTTTGCGTCGACACCAGAGCGAAGAAATAAAAATATAAATGTAAATAAATATTCGAGTGGAGATCGAACCCACAACCAGTCGATTTTACAGTCACACTTTGTGCCCTTGCGCCACAACTAGCCTCAGTCGGTCTGGTTTCTATTTTGCTTATCGATTTGCCGATCGTTTAACCAGAGAAAATACTATCAGCCCATCAATAACTAAAGGTAGCGTCTTTTCTTTGTTTTTTATATCAGATCACAAAAATCCATCGATAAATCAACCGATAGTCATTTAAAAAGAAAATAATGTTTCTTATGATTTTTTTAAGTTTGTTTTTCTTTTCTCTCTTTCTAAATAAATCTCAACATATTTTTAAATTCTTCTTGCCTTTCTGCCTTACTCTTCTATATATTTGAGAAAATGCTTAAAAGCAATGTAATATTAAGTTATCTAAAGTATACTTTGAGAATTTCTTTGAATTGATAAACATACAGACGAACGGGAAACCTTTAGATAAGAAGGTATTACTGTAAGATTTCGATAACTTTACTAGACCGGTTTCAAATGATATCACGTTTTCTTTGCATTTTTTTTTCTTTTTTATATTAGAGATAGGATAATTGTGAATCAAAATCACATTTGGGATAAATTTTAATTATGTTTTTTTTTTATTCAAATGGGTAGTGATTTTCACATACTGTCTAAGTCATAATTTCACTATCCAATATGCAACCTCTAAAAAGTACTTCAAGTTATATTTATTGTTTCACGCTGTATCCCGCACATAGCAAGGTTGGCAAACGGAACCTGGAAACCTAGTAATCAGAAGTTCTCCGCTGAACCCTACTTTCCGCTGAATTCACGAGACGTTGTATGTTGAGTGGCGGGACTTAACACCGTGCTTTGCATCGTTACCAGAGCGAGGAAATGAAGATATGAAATATTTTATTTCCTCGGGTGAGAATGGACTCGGATGGTTGTGGGTACAACCGTCGCGTTTACGGTCGCACGCTTGTTTTGTGTGTAAGTTCTATCTGTTTTACTATAATGTGATACTTATAAACAAAGTAATATCGACGTCACGTTGATGCGTGGCATCGATATTACTTTGTTTTGTATAGTTAATATATGTTTAAAAAATACAGACATAATTTAGTTCCCAATATAACACTTCTACGCTATAATCAACACGTCAAAAAAAAAACATGTCAGCCATTAAAACTAAAACACGCATACAATTAAGAACAAAATATAATGAAATTCACGAACCAATCAAATTAAAGTTCGCAAAGCAAACAGGCACCACCCAAAATCTACAAGAAAAACGTCGTAACTCTACATTAATACATACGATAATTAACAATTTACGTCCATCTTGTATGAGAAAACCCGAAGGACAAGTTGACAGCGCTACTTTAGTAGTTATCTACTGACAAAACAACTTATAACTTTAAATTTCATTGTATTTTCAACCTTTTCCCTTAAGTAATAAGATTGTTTTTTTATTAAATCGTTTTTAACTTTTTTTAGCATTAAATTTTATGTTACACCGCTGTCAGTTCACCTTTAATCGAGACGCGGTATCGGGTAGTTAAGATAATGATCGGATATTAATTATTTTGTACATACCTCAAGGTTTAAGCCGGAAGCTCTAACCGCCATGGAAAAGAAGTTGAAAGAAATAGCTGGCAATTTGCTGTCCGTTCATCCTTCTAGAGCAGGGGTTCCCAACCTTTTCTTGATCAAGGACCACTTTTATATCATTCTTGGTAACAGGGACCACTATGCATGTAGGTATGTAGATATAAATAAAAAATAACTGTAATAATTAAACAGAAACTTCGCCTTACCATCATCAGTCATAAAATGAAAATCGTTCGCGGACCATTTTTAGGCTTCCGCGGAACACTGGTGGTCCGCGGACCACTGGTTGGGAACCACTGTTCTAGAGTATACTACGTGATGCAGTTTACAGTGTTTCTTACTAGTGAGTTGGAAGTGGTAATTATTTTATCGGAATACTTGCGCTACATTTTATGTTATGTTGACGTTTTTTTTAAAGTATTCGGATTGCCTTATAAGGATTGAACGTTCTGAGATATCCAGTTGGTATAAGATAAATTGAGTGTTGAGTTCCGTTACTCAACTGACAATGCCTGAATTCGGTGGAAAGTGGGGAGCGGAATTGTTTAAGTGAGAAACAAAGTGTCTTAATATTAGGTTCCCAGGTTAGGAGGACGGTGTCGTCGGTCGTTACACTAGTATCGATATCGAAGGGAATCAATGTAAATATAGTTATTTAGAAAAGTCGATGTGCTGGAGTACCTTCAATTCATATATAAATATATATTTTTTATTACTTTAACGTTGTAACCCTTATATAATAGGGGAGAAGAGGAAGTACGGAAACCTAGTGTTAAGTTACTCCGTTCCCATTAAAAAATTTCGATTTCCCACTTGCCGCCTAATTCTGAAGACATCAATAATTACCAGAGCTTAAAAAAATATATATTTCATTTCCTCGAGTGGGAATCGAACCCACAACCAGTCGATTTACAGTCACACTTTGTGCCCCTGCGCCACGACTGGCCTCAATATATAAATATATGTATATAGGTATGTATGTAAATATAACTTATTCTTTTAGATTCACACTCTATCCTGCATATTGCAGTAGGTTGAGAATATATAGTGTTAAAAAAAGGCTAAACTATACAAACACTAGTCACATAGACTCAGCGATCGTAAATTAATTAAAATTTACAACATTTTACAATGTTTGACAATTGTTTTTTTTTTTTTATTTATATTCTGCGTACAGAATGTTTATTGGATGGAATTCAATCACCCGTGAAAGACATTGATTACTTTTCGGTATTCCTATAAATACGTTTTTGTATTACTACTACGAATAAAACTTAATTAATTTCAAAGAATTTATAAAATGTATAGAAAAGATTCGAGGCCGGTCGTGGCGCAGCGGCACGAGGTGTGACTGCAAAACCGACTGGTTGTGGGTTCGATCCCCACTCGAGGAGATGAAATATTTACTTAAATTTATATTTCCATTTCTTCGCTCTGGTGTCGAGGACAAGCGCGGCGTTGAGTTCTGCCACTCAACACGCAATGCCTCCAGAATTCGGCAGAAAGTGGGGAACGGAGTGTCTTAACACTAGGTTCCCTCTGCCTACCCTGCTGTGTGCGGGATATAGCGTGAAGCTAATTTTAATTTATAGAAAAGAATTCATACAAAATTTTGAGTCAATGCCTGTCTATAAACATATGGTTGTGGGTTCGATACCCACATATGGAAATTATTAAATTTAAATTATTTTCAATTCCTCATTTTGGTAATACTAACCGCGGTATTGAGATATACATGTCGTAAAATTAAAGGATGAGAAAAAAATATAACAAAAAGAAGTATTTCCATATTCTTTTATAGAAATACATTAATTAAAATTCGATTTCAAAAACACCAACCTATCGTCGCGTATATACCGTCGTATATACGTGATTAGCTTTTATTTGCGGCTTCGTCTGCTTGGTCTAATGTCAATATCATCCTAGTTATTAGTTGTAATAAATATTTTAACACTACAAGTGCTATCGTGACGAATTTGTCCCACTCTACTTATAATATTAAAGTTGCAAAAAAAGAAATAAAATACTCAGTAAAAATCTAATATTCTTTGGCTTGGTAATAAAATCGTAACAACTTACTGAACTCTTATAAAATAGGTTAATATCGTCCTTAGACTAAGTAATGCAATAATATTCTTCATTAGAGTATTTATTTATTATAGATAGTTTTTCTATGTACCTAGTACTTGTAAATAATCTGTATAATTCAAGTAAAAACAATGTATTGACGCAAATAAAATTAAATTTTTATTAAAAAAAGGTGTAATTAGCTATTGCTTTGTATTATACAAAGAAATTATAAATTAGTAATTTAGTTCATAAAATATATGATTTTCCATCAAAAGCTTTTTATGACATTGACATGCGTAAACCGACTCTATAGACAACTAGTTTTTTTTCTAAGATTGCTGATTTCAACCAAATAAAATAACTTTTAATTAGAAAACATATAGCATGTTCTCATATAAACCAAAAATAAATTCGAACCAGAATCCTAAGGTTAGCTCGGTCAACCAAAGTTACTGCATAGCTTTATAATGTAAGTATATTCATAATATATATATTCTTATACATTCCCCTTACGTTACTTCCGCGTACAAACATGTTAACAACTTCACTGCACCTTGTACAAACTAAATTTGACTGCATAATAGCATGTTCACGGTAACCATTGATTGCTTTATTTTTAGCTATCGACCGTTTAAACTTTACTTGAATTTAATATTTTTTTTTTGTTTCATTAACATTATATCCCGCACATAGCGGAGTAGGTAGAGGGAACCTGGGAACCTAATGCTAAGAATCTTTATTCCCATTTGGACACTTCCGTTCCCCAGTAATATGTTTGTATGATAATTATTACAAAATTATAATGAGTAGAGTGAAGACTCTTCTCAACTTCATGCTTTAGGGCGGTGAGTTTGGCCACTCAACACGTAGTGCCTCGACTTATGGTGGTCTTGATACTATGGTTATATCTATTCTTTCCTGTAATATGTAGTATAGAGCATAATACTGAAAAAAAAAAACCAGTGACAACCAGCCCACCGAGTGTTCCAATAGTCAATTTCAGGATTGTAGGTCAATAGGAAGTAAGTACTTACTACTTATAAAAATTAATAATCTTAAGCTTGCGGTTGTATGCACTCATTTTGTATGAAATTCCCTTGTGTAATGGTTTTATTCTATGGTTGGTATACCTATAAATGTAAACCTTCATGGCGCAGTGAAATAGCTTCTGTAATGTAAGCGTGGCAATTGTGGATTCGATGCCCACTCTATTGGAGTAATAATTCTATTTAAATTATTTTTATTTTTTCATTCTGGTGGACAAAGCTCGATATTGAGTTTCACGACTGAACACGCAATGTCTCGAATCTAGATAAAAAGTGGAAAATGGAGTGTCTTAACACTGGGTATCCTCTAAACACTAGGATTACAGAAATGCGGAAAACCGCGTGTAGCTACATTAACAAAAAAACAGAAAGATATCACACTAAGTATTGAACTCATACCATTTCCTAAATAAACAAAACATACCACTGTGCCATAGTAACCTTAGACAAAGATAACACTCCTTAAAACGCTATTAGCAATCATCAAAGGGAACGAGCTAAACATTAAGAATTCAACTCACGGCGCGACGCCCGTTGCGATATCTGTATGACGAATTACAAGTACCACCTGCCGTTGAAATGTTGAAGATTTTCTTTAAATTAAAAATTAAAAAATTAAATTAGCTTCACGCTGTATCCCGCACACAGCAGGGTAGGCAGAGGGAACCTAGTGTTAAGACACTCCGTTCCCCACTTTCTGCCGAATTCTGGAGGCATTGCGTGTTGAGTGGCAGAACTCAACGCCGCGCTTAACTTCGACACCAGAGCGAAGAAATGGAAATATAAATTTTCTTTAAATTTTGTGAAATATTTGGTAATATTTTAATTAACTTTCTGTTTACTATACAATAATATCCCGAAATCCAGTAAAAAGTCATTTCTGTATGTAAATTTGAGGTTACTTTAACATAGGTAGCGACATGAAATCTGACTATAAGTGCGACGGTTGTGGATTCACATTCCATTTGTAGAATTAAATGATTTTCAATTTCCTCGCTCACTGGTAACCAAAAGAAAGCGCGGCGTTCAGTCACGCTGCATGTTTTTCACAACACCGCACAATATTTGAAAAATACAACCTATACTTAAAATTACTTGCATCTTCCAAACAAACATACACACGCTTACTAATACACAAATAACGAAACCTATTTTTAGCTTTCTTTGTTCTTTCCATTATCTCAAATTGAAACGTCTGTACATCAATCTGAAGTAATTGTGTATGTTTTTTTTTATATTTTTTTATGTTTTCATTCATTCAATCGGTTCAACCGAGTTCATTGAGAAAGCATTTTAACAAGCAAAAAGTGGCACGTGGCTCAGACCTTCTTAATAAGGACAGGTATGCCATAATTTTACATTTGTTATACATAGGTTGGCTTACTTAGTAGAGGAAATAAACAACTTTTTGTACATTATTTCTAGAAAGAAACATTATTTTTTTAGCTTCACGCTGTATCCCGCATATAGCAGTTTAGGCAAAGGGAACCTAGTGTTAAGATACTAATTTCACCACTTTCTTTTCGTCGTGCTTTTAACAAGCTAGAAGATTAGAAAATACTAATTTTGTCGAACAACATACATTAAATGGATATAATTTTTTTATTGTATTGATTTATGTTGCTCCACAACCCCCTCTATCTTTCCGTGATAGTCCAATAATAATCGATTCAGCTGGTCCGAAAGTTACAGAAGTATATGTTATATAGTAAGACACACTGTTTAATTTTAAATGTATAGATGTATAGATATATAAAAGGTAAACAGTTTTTTTTTCAGCTTTACACTAGGGTAAAACCGGGAGAGACGCCACAGTGGGAGAGATGCCCCATATTCAAAATACCTAACTTCCCGAACTCGCGACAAAAAAATAATTGTATAAGTAGCAGCCTCAGTCGTCCCACACCTCTATTATCCACGGACATTCGTGTAATGAGAACGCGTTTCGCGAGGTTAAGTAAATATCTCCGCGGCGAAATGCGTAAACGCGTCAAAGATTTAAAGGTTAGTATTTGGCGTTGTATAACTTTATAATTAGTAATCAATTCCGTTATATTTTTTATTACGTCGATGTACTAATTCATTAAGACTATATCTAAGTGTTTACAGAATCTATTTTATTTATAATTTACTTAAAAAATACTTCGGCATCTATCCCTATCACAAAGGATAGTTGCCCTGATTTTTCGAGGTATAGGTGCCCTTAGGGGCATCTATACCTTCATACTCAGTGTATGGAGTTAAGTTAAGAGTTTTTTGTGTATTTATTAAATTATGTTTTAAGTATATTTATTTTAGAACTTTTTACTGACTTTAGCTCTACTATGCCGCGAAAATATAAAAGAAAGGAAGGAGTGCGAGCTCGAGTATGTTCTTGGACTGCAGGTTGCAAAACTAAAGGTTTGCCTGTAAAAAAAACTAAAAGAGATAGACAGGATAACGTCAAAGATACAAATAAATATAACTGCATTGAATGTTTTGAAAACTATAAAAAAAACGAAGTTGCAATCCGACTGGATTCAATAGGTAATGTGTCAGAACTGGCTACATGAAACCTGTACACTTTTCAGAAATAATTGCGCAAGATATGGAAATATAAAAACCCAGTCTGGCTAAATTTAAATTAAATTGGAATAACGAATAATTATTATTTGAGATAATTAGAGAATTAGAATAGATAATTAAAAAATATTTTGTTGTGTTCTTTTTAACATAAAAATATATAATTGTGCAATGAGGATGTTGGCATTTATAAAATTATAATATTTTGATTTATAATATTAATGTTTTACAACCACAATTTATTAAGAATTTAATTTTGTTGTAAAATTTAACTTAATTAAAATATGATTATGGATATTGAAACTTAAGAATTTATATTTTAGTAAAACAAATGTTTTTAAATTTTAATAATGATTACCTATTTGTGTGATATTAGAATATTTGTCAATAATAGCAATTATAAGGTTTTAAAAAACACTATATACTTTTCATTATTATGATTCATGTTTGTTGGAAACAATTGCTGTTTTAAAATTAGAACTATTTAACAATTGGTTTAGTTTTTTCGTTAATCCGGTATAATCCGGGCACCTATCCTGCTCTGCAGGCATCTATCCTCCTCAGTATTTTCATAGTGGGGCAACTATCCATATAGATAGGCATCTATCCTCAAAATTAATGTTTCACGAAAAGCTATTTTTTGTAAAATCTATATTTGATTTGTTAAAAAAAACTAAAAGTAATTCATCACAAAGGATTGAGCTAGCTAAATAAATAAAAATTATTCTTATAAAATGTATATTTTATCTAATTAGGAGGCTATTTCAAAAAGTGGGGCATCTATCCCGGTTTTACCCTATACCTAATATCCCACACAGCATTTCCTCAAGTGGGGATTGAACCCACCAACCAGTCGCGTTTACAGTTACACTTTGTGCCACTTTGTCACGATGGACTAATTAAGTAATTTAAGTTCTTCGTTTTTATCATCCTACAAATTGAAAGTAAAAAATTCAGCCAATTCAGTAAAACAGTCTTATAAAACAATTGCTATAGCAATTAGCAAACCTTAAATTGACATAACTTTTAATTGATAAACAGATTATAATAAAATAATGTTAATGGAAGCTTGCCAGAATCCAATTGTGAAAACCGCATTTAAATCGGTTAAGCTGATCTTGAGATTAGTGATAACAAACGCACAGACAAACAGACAAAAATTAAAAAAATCATTGTTTTGGGTTTTACCATATTAATAAAGGTCCCCAAATGTGTATCTTCCAAGTAAAGACACCGATCTCTTACGATTTTATTATAACTTTAGATATAGATTAACTATTCATTATAAGCTTCGCAAAAAAAAAAACACAAAATCTACTCAACATTAAAAGGAATTAATTAATGATGAATTTAACAGATTTTATTGGTGATATAAATAATATTTTTAAAGTGTTATTCCACACTTAGGAAAGAAAAATACCGACCAGGCAGAAGGTGCGGGTTCGAGTCCGGCTACGTTCAAATTTTTATACGTTTTCTAAATAGATATAAATAACAGTTTTATTTTATAATCTAAATAAAATTAACCACTTTAAGTGTCTTAATAAAGATTTATTACTTAGTTTGCTATTAAAACTACACAGTTATTTTAATATTTTTAGTTAAAACTTTGATTATTTAGGTTTCTCTCATTTTGAAGACAAAATTTCTTATTCCGAGTCCACAAATTCTCTATATATTTTCGAAAACTATTTTCAGCAACCCTGTAAAGACATTTTTTAAAAAGGTTCGCTATATAAAACAAAGAATGATTAGAGAATACCATTTAGTTCAACTTATTGTGAAGACGGTCACGGTCGGGCACGGTCTCCATTTTTCCTCGGAATTTGGAACATTCTTTGTTGGAAATTACTTACAATATTGGATGTAAGAAATTTTTTCAACTCAAAGTTGTGAACATGCTTTTAATTGGTGCACAATAAACAAAAATAAATAAATGGCAAATAAGGGGTCGAATAAAAATGTATTTTTATAAATGATTGAATGAAATGAATGATGTGAACCATTGTATCGTTCTATTAAACAATTATTTTAATGCCAGTCGTAGCATGTGACTCCAATTGTGGCTTAAGGGCACAAAATGTGACGCGACAGGTTGTGGGTTCGAGTCCCACTCGAGGTAATGAAATATTTAATATTTCCATTTCTTTCCCTCTGGTGTCGAGGCAAAAGCGCGGCGTTGAGTACGGCCACTCAACACGCCATGCCTCCACAATTTGACGGAAAATGGGGAACGGAGTGTCTTAACACTAGGTTCCCTCCTACCTACCCTGCTGTGTGCGGGATACAGCGTGAAGCTGACTTTTCTAATACCTACTTTTACCTTACTATTGCGTGATGAGATTGTCTTTCATTTAAAAAACATTTATTCAAAGCGAGCTTGCAAAAGTGTACTTTATATATATACTCTACCAAAACAATAAATAAGTAAATAAATAAATTGTAACCTTCACGACAATTCAACAGTACTTGTAAAAATCTATTTAAATAAAGAATATTTTGAATTGGTTTTGTGACTACTTACCGACATTAGTAATAAACTAAAACAACTTTATTACAACGGAAGTTCATCGATAAGAGTAACAAGCCTCCATATTATAAATGCACTTTAAATAAAACTAATCTATTCATCTTCCTACGGCTTATCCCGTAATCGAGCACTCAGCAGAAGATAAAAATTGGTAAAGTGTGAGTCGTGTCGCCCGCTGACGGTTCCGTACCAATTCCTGGTTCCTGTTCATTAAAACGTGACATATAAATGTTAAGCTTAATTTTGCGGGCGTATGCGCTCTTTTTATATGAAATGAGTTACAAATATAGATATGTAATAGTTATTTTCTAAGTTGTACCTATAAATTTCCATTTATCGATTTTTTTTTCGTTTTATATATTGTCAGTTCTCATTTCTTGCCAAATTTCATAATTTCGGATAAACGTAAAGTACCGTACAGGTTTTGATTAAGTTGTGAATTTCCTGCAAAATGCAGCAAAAACGATGCATACTCATATTTTTGATTGCGTTAACTTGGAAGCTTATTTCTTTCTGTGCTCCAAGAAACCGTAGTCCTTGATATTAAATATAAATTTCTCTAATATATTTACGTTACCTTTCGATAAGTACTCGTTACAGATGGACAGACGTACAGACAAACAGACAAAAAAGTGATACAAAAAAATATATTTCTTTTATTTGAGATATGTAACCCTAAGAGCGCCCTGATGTATTAAAAACAAATAAAAAATGTATGAAGAACAACGAAATCTTCGAGATTTTTTGTACGTTCGGATTTCAGCTTGACTTCAAATGTCTTACATAATTTGAAGCAATGATAAATGATTTTTCTTTGCGAGTCGCGAGACGCGTTAGAGTCGTTTCAACTTCATTTCCTGCTTTGATAATGATAAATTATTGTATGTATATTGTATATGGAACGCAAATTGTGTACGCGTTCTGGGAATAAGATTCAAAATGTTTGCGAAATTGGGTTTCGTGGAAGAACTTTTGGTTTAATATATTATTTATAATGTTTTGTATTAACCAATATACGTACTGTACGTGTAATATACGTGTTTTGTATTAATAAATATATTAAAGAAGGCAAATACAGCATTTTTATATATATTTTCTTATGCGAAGTGATTTAAATACTACCCTGTTTATGTTATAAATTTGAAAGTATGCGAGAATGAGAGTGTTTTATCACTCTATTCTCCCTTGCACCTGCATACGTGTGCTGTAAGTACCTACATACTCGTACATACGACAGAATATACAGCTGAGCTACCGTAAATTGACACATTCTAATCCAAATTATTCCAATAAATTTTATGAACTTTTTATCTGACCATTTAATTTTACTTTTAACTTTTGTATCAATTCAGCGTCATCGTAATATAAACAGTTATCAATTTCCACTGTAATGAATGTTTGTATCCAAATTACATTTCCTAGGTGTAGTTTGAGACAAACACCATCGTGGACCAGTGGAATAGTGTCTATGTTCTGCGAAACAAGGCACACTGTTGCTTTAAGACACTCCGTTCTTTATTTCCAAGACATTTACTCCAACTTATTTGTAAGACATTAAGGTTTGAATAAATCGTGAAATTAAACCCACAACCGTCACCGTTACAGACAGAAGCTGTCCCGATGAGCCAGGACGCTCTTGTTAATTATGTATTTTTATTATTAAAATTCCTAATGATTCTTCATACGTATGACATTCGCTGACATTCGGAGTGGTTGAGTGACACACAATGTGCGTCCTCCTCACGACGTTTGCATATCCTCCGTATACCTTGAACAGGAAGCTACATATATAAATAAATGTTCTAATTGACTTTGGAATAACAAAGCGATGTTTTGATGCGGTAAGATTTGACATGTGCATGTTGGGTTGACTTATATATATTTTTTATCGTGAAAATCGATTTTAGTAAGTTTGAAATATTTTTGTGAGAAAAGAGGGACTTTATATTTTTTATGTATATTTATTTACATAAACTTACGGTTACGTTTTTTTTTATCGATGACCAGCGACCAATTATAATAATAATATTCAAACTCAGGAAAAGATATTTGGAAGGTCTCTTCTAGACCTAAAAACATCCTAACATCTCATTGATGAGGAAGGGTCCAAAGTTCATAAACGCTCATAAACGCAAGCTATTTAGTGATAGTCTGGTCAATGTTCACTTTACATAAAGCTTATTACACTGTTCTAAATATTCCTTATTTAGATGATAAACATGTATGGAATTAATGTCTATTGAATGTAATGCAGGATAGCTGCCAGATAATGTAATAATACCATTGACTTTGAAAAGAGTAACTGTTTTGAGTGTCTTGCCGGCTCTTCTCAGCAGAACTGCCTTCCGAACCGGAGGCTTTTTCTTTTTTATTTACATGTTCATTTGACGATTCGAAAGTGCTTGTAAGAGTTTATTTGAATAAAGAATATTTTGAATTTGAATAAACGTTATAAACTGTGCGGGCATTTGTACTATGACTTCAATAGCAAATACAAATGTTTTAGAGGTTTATAATAAGATATTAAATGTAAATCTAAGATCTATACTATGCTAGCTATCACTTACTTTACGCTATCCACTTTAATAGAAAATAAAGATTGTATTGTCAATATTTGAAGTGTCATGTCAAAGCTGGTTCGCAAAAGTGCAATAGCATATTATGTTTCAAAAGCTGGAGTCACTCATTTGACAAAGTGCTCAGCTTTGGACCTGGCTGAATTTGATGTAAGAGTTAATTGCATTACTCCGGGAATTGTTAGAAGCAACATATTGAAAAATCGTGACTGAGGACGTAGAAGAATATTTGATGTCAATGACTATAAACCGTAGTCCTTTAAAATGTGATGTGAAAGCAGAGAAACTAGCTCATTCTAGCTCATCTAGCAAGCGATGCTGCTCGCAATATAACTGGTGCAGAATTTACAATTGATAGTGGTTTGACAATATCTTCAAATATTGTAACCGAGTAACATTTGAAGCCAGTCGTAGCGCAGCGGCACGAAGTGTGACTGTAAAACCGACTGGTTGTGGTTTCGATCCCCACTCGAGGAGATGAAATATTTACTTAAATTTATATTTCCATTTCTTCGCTCTGGTGTCGAGGCTAAGCGCGACGTTGAGTTCTGCCACTCAACACGCAATGCCTCCAGCATTCGGCGGAAAGTGGGGAACGGAGTGTCTCAACACTAGGTTCCCTCTGCTAACCCTGCTATGTGCGGGATACAGCGTGAAGTTGATTTGATTTAATTTAATTTTGAATAACATTTTGTACATTACTTTATTTATGCATTTTATTCTCAAGAGAAACATCACTAAAGTTAAGTTGTAAGTAAAGTGTGTTGGTTAAGTTGTATCAAATGAACTACAAATAAACGAATACAGGACGATTTTGCAAGTGAACTGTATTGAAAAAGCAGTGACAAAGCCGTAAACAAGATAAATATTAGGAGAAATACTTACTCAGATACCCTCAATATTACTTACAGCTATTCGAGGTCCAGTAAATCGGTAGAACATTTCACAATTTATTTCATCATTGGAAAGATTAAGAAATAGATAACAGATTAAATATACATTAGACACTATTTTAAAATAATCTCCGAATAAAGATAAAAAAATCAAAACATATGCGCAAGTGTCAAAGATTTTTATCGAATCGTTTAAGATAAGGAGCTGATTATGTGATTACAAATGCTTTTAAAAGCTAAAATGCTATTAAAAGGGACTATTTAAATAATGAAAGTTTTTTAACAAGAGATAGGAATATTTATTTCAAGTTAATAAGGGCCAGTCGTGGCGTAGGGGCTCAAGTGTGTGACTGTAAGCGCGTCTAGTTGTGAGTTCGGTCCCCACTCGAGGAAATGAAATATTTATTTACATTTTTGTTTTCATTTCTTTGCCCTGGTGTCGAGGAAAAGCGGGGTGTTGAGTTCCGCCACTCAACATACAATGCCTCCAGAATTCGGCGGAAAATGGGGAATGAAGTATCATAGCTCTAAGTTCCCTCTGTGTACTCTGCTGTGCGCAGGTTACAGCGTGAAGGTGAAAAAAGGTTAATATATTTTTTCTTATTTCAATATGATGCTTACTTTACCACATTTACTTTCTATTTTTAATAATATTTAGATGCCGTCGTAAGCCAGTGCCATAACGTCTTACTGCAAATACAAGAACCGTGGATGTAATCCCCACATGACGAAACGCACTGTTAAATTCTGACGATGCAATGTCTCGAAAATTTGACAAAAATAGGGAAGTATTTTGACCTAAGGTTCCCTCTGTATACCTCTACATATGGGGCTAAGCGTGAAGCCGCCTGCTTTTAACTATTTTTTTTCACACCCAGCGCGGTATACAGAGACAACTTTCAGCCTGAATTCGACATACTGCACACTCATTGATGGAGCTTAATGCGGAGCTTCATATTACAAGAGGAACTGTGAAAAAAAATGAGAGTAAGTATCGTAAAAACATGTTGACGAACATCTATCGAGCATTCGCCCTCATTTTATTAACAAAAGTAAACTTAAAAACTATGTTTTTCCGCACTGTTTAGTGTTCATAATGCAGATGATAACAAAGTAAACAACATCAAAAACCGTCTAAGCAAACTAACGTAACCTATATATTTACCTTGTTTATGTTTCACTTGCAACTAAGTGTTTCCTGCATTTTTGGATGAAGACAGCTAGAATAGATATAGATCACTGCGTCCTCACCTTTTTTAGGGTTCTGTATTAAGCTAAGGTGATATGAAATATTTAACTCTACTGTCACTCGCAACTTTGGAAAAATCAAGCTTCTATGTCAACGCAATAAAAAAAACACCAGCATTTCGACGCGGGTTCTTTTAAAAAGCAAACGAAAGATGTGAAGCTAAAAAAATCAACAGATCACATCCTACGCTGTGGTTTTGTATATGTTAGTGAATCTAAACAGCCTAAAATATTTTCAATATACATTTCTCTATTTATGGTCAATGCTGGTCGTTCCAATTTTTTTTATATTATTAAATTTTCTAATTATCTACAAAAGATATTTAGCTCATTTATACAGAATAGCCATTTGTAAAACCGACCGAATTTCGTTAACTTTTCAATACTCTCTCAACTAAAGTCAATGGAGTCTTACAAAGTTTTTGTTTCGTATTAACGAAAGCCAAACTGTATATTGAATGAGGAAGCAAGCTCAACTGGTACAGGAAATTAAACCGGTGCTTGGAGTAATCAGTTAATAGGTGAATTAGTTTAGTTTACTTGTTTAACTTTATGCGCTTTAAATTGAGCAATTATCTATGGAAATGCATACGTCGTTGGTTGTAGCACAGTTGGGGCATGTTAATATAATTATATATAACGAATAGTTGTGTGTATAAAGATTAGTAAATGTTATATTTATTTTTTTTAGAAACGGAAATTTTGTAGTGAATGCGGTGGCTATAGCTATGATATGATATCGTTGATTTTCCTCACTGAAGAAAATCAATTATTTTCATTTTTATCAAATCAAAAATCAATATCTCAAATTCGGATGAAAAGTGATTATTACCACCTTACTCTGAGATGCTTAAAATATAAAGAAATTATTCTTGAAAACCTCTTTTTAGTCGAAGTTTTTTTACATCATTTTAATAGTACCTACTCCATTTTCCACTACTCACACACAAAATATGAATAATCTATCTAATGCTCCATTTTTATTCTAAATAAAATCAGCTTCACGCTGTATCCCGCACACTGCAGGGTAGGCAGAGGGTACCTAGTGTTAAGACACCCCGTTCCCCACTTTCTGCCGAATTCTAGAGGCATTGCGTGTCGAGTGGCAGAACTCAACGCCGCGCTTGTCCTCGACACCAGAGCGAAAAAAATGGAAATATAAATTTAAGTAAATATTTCATCTCCTCGAGTGGGGATCAAACCCACAACCATTCGGTTTTAGTCACACTTTGTGCCCCTGCGCCACGACTGGCCTTTATTCTAAATTGATCGAAAAAATGTTATATCTAATAACTGAAAATATATTTTCTCAGACAATAACAACTTGTACCATCATAACTCAAAGTTTATTAAGAAAAATAACAATAGTATTAACCCACACATTGATGTAATACAATATGATTAAGTACGATCAGTCCAGCCCCTATACAACCCTATTAGATTGGGGCAGATTTGTTAATGAGGCCCAAATCCCGGATATTATGTTCCCCGGACTTACGACGTGATCGATGCTAGTTAATTAACAAGAAATGTTATTATATTCTTGGCCAATAATAGAAATCAATACAAAATATTTTTTTTTTGTGGGTCAGTATGAATAGTCTTGAGAAACTTTCGATATCGATTCGTGCCATGTGATTTAATACTGCCATCAGCATCCGATTCTTGATTCAACAACTAAGTCACCTTTAAAAAGACTGATCCTTGATGTATATCATATCATAATTGAAGTGAGACTGTCGTGGCACAGTGGAACAGCGTTGAACGGTAAACGTGACCGTTGTGAGTTCAATTTTCGTTCGACCAAATTAATTATTTTCATTTTCTTACTCTGTCGATAAAACAAAGCGCGACCTTGAGTTCCGCCATCCAACGGAGCGTTTTAATAATAGGTTCCCTCTGCCTACCCTGCTACATGCAAGATACAACGTGAAACTATATAAAAAAATATATTTTTAAAAACAAAAAGCCCGAAACTGCAACTGCAGAAAACTAAAAAGAAAATAAACAAGCTCAATAGTTTATTAGGATTAACAGTCGGGACCTCTTTAAATTATGCGGGGTTCCTGGTAAAGATTTTATTGATTGAAGAATTCCTTATAGGTCCCGATTGTTTATCCTAATAAACTATTGGGCTTGTTTATTTTCTTTTTAGTTTTCTGCAGTCGGGGTTTTCATTTTTAAAAATATATTTTTTTATCTTTCACTTTTTTTTTAGGATTCATTATAGTAATGATAGTTATAATATACCTTTTTGAAATCCTCGTATTGAGCTCTTGAATTTGATACCCATATTGTGGTATTCGAAACGAAAAAAAAATTTTTCACTAAGTCCAATGGTGTCCCACAGCCGCCATGATTGTTTCTTTTAACCGTCACCTATCTAAGAACACTTGGGCTGCTAATACGAGTCTAACAATACCTCAAATATGTAAATCCGTCCAGCGGTTCTTAAGATATGAAGTAATAAGGAAAATTACATACATACAATATACGCGCGAAAAACATTACCCTTCCCTTCCTTAGCAGTCGGGAAAAATAGAAAATATTTAAAAGAAAATAATAATTTTGCTAATATTTTTCGCAATACAAAAATTCAAATAAGCGTATTTCAATGTTTGTAACAAATCAAGAAGTTCTCAACTTGTTTTCAACTTAGATCTCAGCAACACAGCAGATTCTGTAACTTTTAACATTCGTTTGCTTTTTAAAAGAAGTAAACTAGACGACACTTTACCAGTTGAAGCAAAATACGGAAAAGTATATTTTATTTCAGGGAAATTTTATAATGTAGAATATTAATATCGTATCGTAAATATTGATATTTTACGTCTTACATATCGATGAAAGCCAACTGCACGCACGAAAAAGCATGACTTATTTTCACGTTCCGCCAGAAACGAGCGTAAGTAACGTAGAACTTAGAAGTACTTGAATTTACCAGAGTAACAATATAAATATAATTCCCCTCAATGAGAATCAAACGCACAAATTAGACTTTTGCTGGCAGCCACTGTCCCATTGCACTACGATAGCCGCAATCTCGTTCTTAAATTTAAAAATATTATAATATCAAAATTGGGACCGCCCTAGCCCTCACAAGCGTGATTGTAAACGCAACGGTTGTAGATTTGATGCCCACTCGGGGGAATGAAATATTTAATATTTTAATTTCCTCGCTCGCTCTCGTAACAAAGTAAAGTGTGGCGTTGTGTTCCGTTCCTCAAGACGCAATACCTTAAAAATTTACCGGAAAATGGGGAACGAAGTGTATTAACACTAGGTTCCCTCTGTCTATTGTGCTATGCGGGATAAATCATGAAAGTGAAAAAAAAACGGGCTCGCCCATCAAGGGGTTTCGTACAGAAAATAGAAATCTAGAACTTTTTCGGAAATTTAAGCTTAGCTTGGCCAGAGCCCTTTCGTCTTATACGACACTTGAATCATAAATCGGCTTCACGCTGTAGCAGAGGGAAACGGGCAGAGGGAACCTAGTGTTAAGACACTCCGTTCCCCACTTTCTGCCGAATTCTGGAGGGATTGCGTGTTGAGTGGTGGAATTCAACGCGGCATTTTTCCTAAGCAAGTACTACCTGTAGATGCTAAGTGCCATAATTTCATAATTCCGGTCAACCGGAAGTACCCCATGAATTTTGATTGTCTTTATGGTGTCGAAATATGCGTTTTTTACGATATAAACGGCCATACCTTTTCTTTAAAGTAATTGTAGATATGATTTTTTTTAGAAAACCAAGAGACCGTAAATACGGTTTGAATTTCAACTCGATATCTTCGAGCGTTCCTGAGATAAAGGATCTTAACAGATAGACAGACAGACAGACAGACGAGCGGACGAACGGACGGACAACAAAATGAGCTTATAAGGATTCCGTTTATCCTTAAAAGGTACGGAACCCTAAAAATGAAGGATTTGTCAATTCTGCCACAACTGCCTCAATTGAATATATTATTTAAATTAACCTATTATTTATTCCAATAGGCGAATGGTCTTGTTCAAGCTGAGCATTGTAGTACGATATCTGGTACTAGTAACTTGTAATGTAGGGTTAACTTGATTGCCTTTCTTAATGAAACGTACATTTAATATATACTAAGGAAAGGCTTTATTAGGCTTCACAATATTTGGACTGTATACGCGACAGGTTGTGGATTCGTTTCCCAGTCGATGAAATTAAATATTTAATATTTTTATTTTCTTAGCTCTAGTAATGAGGCAAAGCGCGACGTTGAGTTCCTCCACTCATTACGGAATTCCAGGATTCAACGGAAAGTGAGAAAAGGAACGAAAATCCTGGTACTGGTGGTGTCGTAAGAAGCGACTAAAGTACATGTGGTAAAGTCACGTCGCTAGCAATGGTAACACGCATGGACAGACTCGACCAGATCATTACCACCCCCGGCATTTAAAACCGGCATTAAGTAGTGGCTTTATGCCACTGTGTTTCGCATCAGGTAATGCCGGGCTCCGGCGCACAACCCACCTTACAGGCAGGCAACGCACCTGTAGCTCCTCTGGTGTTGCACGGATCGTGGGCGGCGGTGATCACTTACCATCAGGTGATCCGCACACTCGTTTGCGTTGCCTTTTCCATAAAAAAAAAGAAAAAAGAATACTAAGTTACCGAGTTCACTCTGGCTAGTCTGTTACGTGAGGAGATACAACGTGAAACTTTAAAAAAATAGTGTTGTTTAATAAATAAGATCGATTTTTCGACCGTTCTTATTTATTATTGCTTATTTTGTGTTGATATATAAAGGATACAGTAAATAGGACAAAATCCTTACAAATAACTTGTTTTTACAATATAAACTAGGGCTCTATACAATTATTTAGATAAATTATATCATATACTATGTGGGTGGTAGACCAGCGTAGGCGTCTTTGTTAGTCATTCCTTACCTATTACTCCTTATTAGGTGCCGCTTAGTGCGAATTAATTTAGTTACTACTGTTAGTTAATAAATTAGTTTAAAAGTAAAAAAAAAACTCTAAGGTATGTAGTAGTTGTGGATTCATTTCCGACTGCTGTTGTCGTTGTTCCAAAAGACAAATTTACATTTTTCCGTTTTTCGTTCATTATTTAAAAAAATAATTAAATCAGCTTCATGCTGTAACCCGTACACAGCTGAGTAAGCAGAGGGAACCTAGTGTTAAGACACTCCGTTCTCCACTTTCTGCCGAATTCTGGAGGCATTGCGTGATAAGTGGCAGAACTCAACGCCGCACTTACCCTCGACACCAGAGCGAAGAAATGGAAATGTAAAATTAAAAGTAAAGTTTAAGTAAATATTTCATCTCATCGAGTAGAGATCGAACCCACAACCATTCGGTTTTACAGTCACACTTCGTGCCGCTGCGCCACGACTGGTCTCATTATTTTAAAAATAGATCATTTTATTTTTTCTTGTTAGAAAGATTGTAGCGTGGGATTCTGGTACTCAGCGTTGTGCATTATCTAGTTATATAACAGAAAATAAATAACTAACATTTCTAATTTTTCCCCTCCAAAATTATTGCATACGGTCCGCAAACATAAATTTGTCAATATTTATTAGTCATACTTTCCCTTGACCTAAAATCACGAATTGGTGGGCGTGTCCGACTTGCGCTTGACCATTTTTTTTATTTCATTTCAATCCACGCCCAATGACAACTTATTGACCAACGGTCTATAAATATCGCATCATTATAAAATATAAATTCAAAAACAAATATAACGAATAGCCTAATTATAAATGTTAATTTGTAATTAACATACAGATCACGTAAATAGAATGCCCTTTTGCAATCAATTAATTATTTTATTGAATATATTTTATACAGGTTTATTGCTTATTATAGATTCGGTTTTAGTATTATTAAAACAGCCGTTGGATTATTAATATTATTTTTATTTATTTTTACGCATCGCTTTACAGAATAGGCATATAGAGGGTGCTTAATAATAAATCATTTTATAGGGTTACATATTTCAAAAGGAAAAACGGAACTCCTATAAGGTCAATTTCTTATATTTTTATGTCAGCCATATGGTACTTTCGTTGACCTAGAATATAAAATTTTAACATGAAGTCGGAACTTTAACCAGCATAAATAAAGAGAAAGATCCGGAAAATTGTAGTTAGGTATATCACAGAAATCATCATGACAAACTAATATTTGAACAGCATTTCATATAAAATCAGTGTATGCGCTTCTCCTTTACTATCTCGTATCTAAAATCATGAACTACAGAACAATCGATTCGCTATTCAAACTCACACTTAACCAATTTTTTATATTTGTCCTGAAAAATTGTTAAAAATATTTCATCACTTGGATTTTGTTCTTTGTTATCGAAACAACGCCGTTATAACATTTTGCTACAGATCTGAATATCACGATATATGGAATGTAAATAAAAATTAAAGTAAATAAAAATTACGACTAAACTTAATTGTGGTAAAAAATTGTGTTTTGTCACTAAAATCAATCTAATAGCAGTGCAGGCAGAGAGAATCTAGTGTCAATACACTCCGTTCACCCCTTTCCACCCAAATTGGAAACAGAACGCATTGACTAATCTGATTCATTATTACAAATCCATTTCTACGAAATTAATTTTACTACAATACAGACAAAATATATCAATTGAGCAATATTAATAAACGTAAGGCTTACGTGGCATTATCTAGTAATAAACCACAAAACATCTATATACCTATTTCTATTCCTCCAAAAGCTGGTCTCAATTTGATCGCAATATAGGGTATAACCATAAAGGATAATTTTAATTGCCCCATTCCAAATCTCTATAGCAAATAGAATGCCTTTTACACTTGCGTTGTGATTGCTAAATTTTATGACAGATGTTTTTTTTTTGTTGTATGTTATTGGTATAGAGAAGAGAGAATCAACCGTTATATCACTGGATTTTCCAAGTTTTATATAGAATAGACATTATGTTGGTATACCACATTAAATCACTCGACAAACAATGCCTCCAGAATCCGAACAAGAACAAGTGTCTTAATGGGAACGGAGTATCTTAATACTAGGTTCCCAGGTCCCCTTTACTTACCGTGCTATGGGCAGGATATAAAAAAAATTAGTAGACATTATATTTTTAAGTAAATGTAGTATATTTTCGTGCTTTTATAATATATTATTAATACTATTACGTATTTACAAATTACCTATTGCCAATTGGAAATCGAACCAAAGAAAAGTAAAAAAAACATATTTATACCAAATTTAAATTAATATATTTATATGCGACTACACTCAATAGAATCGCAGAAAATTGCGAATCTAAATCGTTAGTGTGAAATATCCTATGTGATATTCAGAACACGTGCGAGTTACGGGTATCCTGGGTATGGCAATAAGTGAATAATCGTGGACTCACACCACAATGGTTCTTCTTATAAAGTCTCTAGAGTATTATAATCTGGAGATTTCTGACATTTACCTATATGTCATTTTAGTGAAATATAAAATTTCGCCTTAATAATGAAATTTAAAAAAGTATAGTGGGGAACGGAGTAACCCTAACACTAGGTTCTTAACACTAGGTTCCCTCTGCGTACCGTGCTGTGTGCGAGATACAACGTGAAGTTAATTTAATGAAGTTAAAATAATTCGGAGTAAATCATAATTAGTGGGACACTATCATAGATAGAAGAAAATAAAGCATTTAATTGTCGATTGTTTACAAATAAGGTTTTTTTTTTAATTTAGCTTTTTCTATTTTAAAACAAGGGCAGCATTCATTTATGCAGGTCAGAAAAAAATAAAATGTTACATAAAACATAAAAAAGTTAAATGCCATATCACATAGGATATTTCACACTAACGATTTAGATTCGCAATTTTTCTGCGACTATAGTCTCTCTACTAGACTATAGTCTATACTGTAGACTATAGTCTAGTAGAGAGACTATAGTCGCAAATAAATACATTAATTTAAATTTGGTATAAGTATGTTTTTACTTTTCTTTGGTTCGATTTTCAATTGGAGGTGATTTTCACAGTATTTTCTATAAATATATATTATATATATAAGACGCAATGGAAAATTTATTAATACGTAATAGTATTAATAATATATTATAAAAGCACGGAACGAAAATATACTATATTTACGTATCTAAAT
>JAATLQ010035566.1:0-30110 GCA_013421005.1 Heliconius erato x Heliconius himera
TTCTAAGATATTGTCAAGACAACTTGTCATTACAATTCATATTTCAATATTGTGACTACGAGAGTATATGTGTATATAACAAGTGTAAATAAATTTATTGTAAAAGCTGGATTTTGTGTCTGATTTGTTGGTTCGCCTAACAGATATATTTCAACAATCTATATCCACTTTTAAATTGCAAACAAAAAAATATTGCCTAAATTGTCTTCCTCTTAAATAATTGTTGATAAATGAGAAATTATTATTTATTTTTTTACTATGTTTTTAATAGTTAAAATTTATTACAAAATTTTTGTTTTCTGTTTCTTTTATTGTATAAGTTTTTTAAAGTGTAAGTAATATTAAAGAATGATATGTATTATGTTTGTTCTCTTTTTTTATTAATTCATGCATGTCAAGTTAGCCTATAAGTGCGGTATACAATTTATGTTGTAGTCCCTTAAGATTGCTTCGTTTTTAGCATAAGAATTATTACCGTATACAACGTTGGCTTCCAAAATAAAAAAAAATAAAAAAAAAAAACATAATGCTGAAGATCTACTGGTTTGAAATAAACAATCGTTAAAAATATTTCTCGGGAAAAGTTATAGGTTATATTCTAAATATAGGTGATATTACACTACGTTATCTAGCTTCAACATATAATCGTTTATAAGGTGTATGTAACGTACCGAGTATGCCAAGTCCTAGCCCACGGAATCCCGCTGCGATATGTGCACCAGCGGCAGCGGAACGTATACGACGGCGCGTCTCCTCGTGTGCCTCATCACCCACTACACGCTCTAAACCATCACCTAATGTTTCTGAAAAATATAACATATCACGTAATATAAACACAACCATTAAGAATAAAGTCAGAGATTGTGCCGGTACGCTACGACGATTTTAAGTATTTTTTTTTCGATAACCAAAATTACAAAAAAAAACACCATATGGCTGTTATCTTAAACAAAATTTATTTAACACATTCTACTAAATATTAAAAAATCCACCAAATAATCAATATACAACATACATCTACTAAAAAAAAGTTTGAACCATACCAGAAACTTTAGCAGCAGAATTAGAAATGCCATGTGTAACATTCTTGAGCAGTGCCCCCACGTTGCCCTCCAGCAGCAGACCGGACACGCCCTCCGACACGTCCGCGACGAAACCCAACGGATTGCCCAAAAAGTCCACCGAGCCCAAGATCTTTGCCGCTTGCCATTTTAGCTCCTTAAACACAATTAGGAATGTTACTAAAAATGTTGTAATCTTACATTTAAATGAAAAAAAACAAAACATATGCGCGAACTAAGAGATAATATATAATATTAGAATCTTTCCTATGCGTCAAAATCTTACTTTAGTCTATGTAAATATTGACATATAGAATTATTATTTCTTGACCATATTGTATTCTTTACTATAATCAAAAATCAAAATTATAATATGTCGTATATTAAAAATTCCACCTAGATTAATTTAGCCATCTTGAACGAGTACAAAAAATAAATATCTAAAGTTATATCATAATTCATATTTAATATTTTTATTTTTTCGCTCTGGTAACAAGGCTAAGCAGGGCGCTGTATTCCGTCACTCAAAAAAGTGGGAAACGGAGTGACTTAACACTTATATCGTTTCTGCTTACCCTGCTATAACCGGGATACAGTGTGAAGCTGAAAAAACAAAGAATATCATATTTACATCTTTAAAGTGTTGTAATAGATGTCTTGCCAGCGAAGCCGCAGTGTCGAACGCGTGGGCGCGTACAAACGGTTCTAATTCCACCGCCGCATCCTCAAAGCGGATGAATGTCAGTCCCAAGCGACGTTTGAGAGCACTTAACTCGCTTTCTAATTTGTTCGCCGTGAACATTGATAGTCGTATCTAAAACATACACATATATAGAAATAATAGATAATTAAATTTAATTTTTTATCGTAATATCAAAATTTTATGTTTTGACTTCATATTATCATTTAATTAAGAAAGTATGATACAATATGAAAAATGTATCATATCCTGTGGTCGCACTTTTTGAATAACAAGAGACCCTTATAAAAATGCACAAAAAAAAGTTACCGCATGGTAGTGTAATATGCAGTTTCATGCTTTTCCTCACCTTGGGAAATCAATCAATGAATATTAGCAGCTCTCTAATGTGGTATGTAATATGCTTAGTTAGTTACCTGGCTCGGAATAATCTTGATGAGCGCCACGTAGTACCGTGTGGCGTTGAGCGCCGTGAGCTCGTGCAGCACGCGCCGCGTCTCGTACTCCGCCTCGTCCGCCTCCTCCGCGTCCGCCGCGCCCGCGCCGCCCTCCACCCACGACCACACCAGTAGAATTAATCTATAGTTTAAAAACGATGATTGTATAGTATTTTAGCAAATCTTTTGAAATGTATATAATTAAAAACATCTATCAAAAACCTACGGTAACCATTAAAGAGGCAATTAGTACATACCGTGGTTATTGCTATATGAAATTGATAATCCTACTAGAATCCACTATTCATTAAAAAATATGTTTAGATCAAATGTAAAAAGAAGAACGAAGTGGTTTTAACACTAGATTCCCTTTATCTATACTACTTACTACACAAGAGTACGCATATAGTAGGAAAGACAGAGAGAATCTAGTGTTAAGGCACTCCGCTCCTCAACTTTTGACTAGTGTCTCAAATACTGCAGCAGAACTCATATACTTTTACATATATTATGTATATATACAAACCTCTCATCCAATCTAACAGCAATAGGGCGCAGTGCCACCACGAAGTGATTAAAGTACACGGCGTTGTACCGCGGCGGGGCACGAGTCACCTCTAATGACACGTGTAGAGCGGGAATGCTGCCGCTCTCGCCCAGGCAGTATAGTAACACGGGGCTTGGGGTGTTGGGCAACTGTTGGAAAATGTGAAAAACTCGCTATTAAGTTAAACACTTACATTACCAAAGATTTGTAGAATACAAATATTTTTTTCATTGAAAACCTGGTTGAGGTCGTTGTGGCGCAGTGGTATAAAATGTGACTTTAAACGCAACGTTTGTGGGTTCAATTTCCACTCGGGGGATAGAAATATTTAATATTTTCATTTCTTTGCTTTGGTAACAATAGAATGCGCGGCGTTGATATCGGCTACGCAATATATCGAAAATTCGACAGAAAATGGGGAACGGAGTGTTTTTAAACTCTGCTTACTTTTTTATGGCATACTAAAAAAAAGATATCGCGTTTTGTAAAATAATTGCTTATAATCTGTATTTATATAATTAAAATAAATATAAATCAAATTAACTTTGTCACGTTCATACATTGATTAAAACGTATATATTTTTTAAAGTACACATACCTGATTGTCCCACTGCATAGAATCAACCGACAGCGCCAGATGCGCGTGCGCGTGCGCCCGCGCCGCCGTGAGGCGCACGCGCGCGAAGTGCGCGTACAGCAGCTCGGCGGGCGGCCAGCGCGCCACCAGCGACACCGACAGCCCCGCCAGCGACACCTGCAGGCCCCACTCACGGGAGCTACCCTCGTCCGTGTTGCCCTCTGTGCTGTCGTTATCGTCAGTGCGATCCATTATTTTTTTGTCCTGTACATAACAAATGTTCATTATATAGTCGCTATATTTTCTTCTATGTCGCTTGAACTATCAAGATCAAAACATCGACAGCAACACGAGTGACACTTGAATATTTCACAATGTTATGTTGTGTTTATATACAATTATCTTTTAGAATTTCTTAAATATGTTCTATTTTTTTTCTTTTCTTGTTTTAATATTTCAAATATGTATTTTGCATATTCGAAGCAACCTGTACCTAGCTTCGTGGGCGTTGACGCTGTACTGCAGTTATTTTAACTTTAGCAATTAACAACGTATTCTTTTTTATATGCCTTCTTCCGTGAGGCCTGTCGTTGCGCAGGGACACAATGTGACTATAAAATCGATTGGTTATGAGCCCACTCGAAGAGGAGAAATATTTATTTATATTTATATTTTCGTTTCCTCGCTTTGGTGTCGAGGCAAAGCGCGGAATTAAGTTCCGCCACTCAGCACGCAATGCCTTCAGAATTCAGCGAAAAGTGAGAAACAGAGTGTCCTGCGTGAAGTTCCTTCTATTTTTGTTCCTAATAAATTTTATATTTATTTTATAGTTTTTTTTGTTTTATGTGTGTTGTATAAAAAGATTAACAAAATGCACATATACGAATATGTACCTATATTATTAGATTTTATTTTCATTAAATTGATAGAAGACCTGCAAAGTATGAAACATGAAATAAAATAAATTTCATAGTGAGGAAATGAATAAGTATCTAAAATACATCAAAATGGACACTTCACATTTTAAATTTTAAAACAAGCCGAAAAGCAGAATATGAGTGACTGTCGGCTACTCTAGAAGAGTACTTACCGCGTCGGCGTAGTCCTGTATGCGCACGCGGCGCGTGGGCCCGTCGGCGCACAGCGCCACGGCGAGGCGGCCGGAGCCGGGCCGCAGCGTGCGCCACCACAGCGCCTGCTCCGGCGGCACCGCGCCCCCGCCGCCCCCGCCGCCCCCGCCAGGCAAGCCCAGCACCACGCGACCGCCTGTGTACATCACAACATTCATGTCGTTGGTTGGTTATGTAATTGGTCAACATTGTATACAAAGAAAAATGAGGTATTTTTAACCAGTCTTATTAGCTTAGATATTCTATATCAACCTTTTTTTAGACTCACACTCTAGTCCGCACTTATAAAGGAAGGCAAAAGGAACCCGGGAACCTAGTATTAAGACATTCCGTTTTCCCATTAAGAAACTTCTATTCTCCACTTTCCACCGACTTCTTAAAAAATACTTGTTGAGTGGCGAATCTCAATGCCACGCATTGCCTCGTTACTAGAGCGAAATAATGAAAATATTCATTAGGAAAGAAAAATACTTATTTTAAAAACGTATAAAAATTGCAACGTAGCGGGACTCGAAGCCGCGCCTCCTGGAAACCGACCAGACGCTCTGACCACTGAACCATACGTTCTCATCAAGCTACGTCGAAACTTTTATACGCTTGTTACAACTTATTTATGTAGTTTTCTACATAAGTATTATTAACTTAATTTATTAAAAGTTACAGATAACTACTAATACTCTTTCAAAAGTAACTAAGTCAAATAAACTTAAGGATTCCCAGTGCTTATAACAAATTTAAAATAAGAATAAAACCAACCAGGAGCCAATCCCATAAGTCCATTCTCAGGTTGAACGCACAGATTAGCGTGCGCACAGGCCATGCGCGTGCGCAGCGGCGTGTGTGAGGCATGGGGGGTGTGCGGGGCGGCGGCGGGCGCCACCAGCCGCCACGCCTGCGTGGAGGCGCGCCGCGGGTCCGCACGACGGAGCACCAGCGCCGCCGCGCGCCCCGGCCTGGGTGCTGCCTCTTCTATGTCTAATACCTGTAGAGAGTCAAAAATAAATTAATCGATTAAGGGTGCGCATTACACTTTTCTTATTTTAGTTAAAGTATTATAGTTTTTGTAAGATATCAATAGTAAAAAAAGGTAGGACGTTTTGAACAGCGCCAAAATTGAAAAAAAAAATTAACCAACACTAACTGTTATTTTTTTTATTAATTTTATTATATTAATAATATCATATTTTTTAAAGATACCATTGAGTGAGGTGTCAGCGTATTTTCTTCCGAAAGTGCATCAGTGGGCTGCGGCGGTGAGCTGCCTTCATGAATGAGCTGGTCATTAGGTCCACGGCGCCAAAGTTGTGACCTATTTAATAATGCATACATTAAATAATGTAAAAAAACATCGAAAAAAAATTAAAACTATATTATTAATATTTTGTTTTTATACCTGTCGCCATATCGCTTGCGCGCCAATTGTACACGCGTAGAGCCTAGCGGAACTTCCAACACTAAGATTCCTTCATCCTCAGCACCCGTTCCTGCCTGCTTATTACTGTAAAGCAATTTAAAATTACGTTATGATCAAAATTATAATAAATATACATTTTAACAGACTTAAAATTAATACATACCTTAATGACTGTTCAGGCGCAGTAGCAGCAAACGCAACATATATAAAATTCTGATATAACAGCGTTTGTGGTGCAGCATGTAACGCATTCAAGGGCAATACAAGTCTTGGTCCACCGGGGGCTCGTAGAGCGATAGCCGAAGTCCCTTCGGGTTCCGGTAGAGCCCAACGAGCCCTACCACCAGCACCCACCACACACTCCTCAACACAGCCGACCTGGTGGAACATGATGGCGACTGGCGCGAAGTTATCTATACGCAGTGGTGGTGGTGCGCCCGTGGCTGAACTCAGTACTACTAGTAATGCAGCGCCTTGTGATACTACTTCTACTCGTAGGATACGGTATGATCCGCCGGTTTCTCTGTGAACACACAAATACACACCACAACTCGTTATTACAATTGAAAACATGCATGGATTTGTTCAGCTCTTATAATTTGTTTTCACGTTTGTAAAGCTTTCACAAAGACTAAAAGCCTGTTTGTCTTGGCTTGTAATGTCCTGCGAGAACTTGTCACCATCTAAATCCATTGTTGCTATACTTTGAACTGTATAATATTTTTTTATTCTTGTACAAATATGTGTTTTTTATGGTAATAAACGTTTTAATATTATTATGTTTTTACCAGCCGGGATCCATATTAAGTAACCACAGGCAATTCGGATCAAGATCAAGATACGGTCGCCGGTGAATGCGTAAGTAATATGGAAAACATGGAAATCTAAACTCATCTCGATATGTGAATGGAATTTGAATGGACTGGTTTCTGGGCTATTGAATAAAACTTTTAAACACAGATAAGAGGGAGTTTGCGGCAAACCCTTGTCACGTATTTACACCTTTGACGTATATTCACCCTCCCTCATAAGTTCGTACTGAATAGTATATTTTAATAAAAGCAAAGTAATTTTACGGATAGTAAATGAGCTAAAATTATTCAAGCCTAATGCAAGAGATGAAATAACTTCAAAATTAACATCTGTCATGCTTGCATTTCAGGAACATACTTACGCGCCCACAAGCGTATAGGGGAAAACTAAACGAAGATAAAGCGTGGCGTTGTGTTACGTTGCCCAACACTGTAAGCGAAAATTGGGCGGTGCGCGGTAAACGGAAAGTCTAAACACCAGTTTCCCTAGGTTATATAATAAAGCTACTAAGAAATAACAAAACCAACCTGCAAGCTATATGTAAACTCCGCGGCGTATCAATCCTGAAGCCGCCCGACCACGCCGTGAGCGGGCGCGGGCCGGCCGAGTCCGGGGCGGCCTCGGGCGCCAGCACGCGCACGCACAGCAGCTGGTCGCGGTCCCAGCGCGCCCAGTGCCACGGCAGGTAGCAGCCCGCCACCGCCGACACGTGTGTCGCTACTGCGCCGGGATCATTCTAGTGACAAATGTTTACGTTAACTGTGCAACTCCCGCTGCAGGTACACTACAGTCGAAAAGTCGTGGCCGCCCTGAAGTTAGGCTCTCTGAATTTTGCAAATTATACACTCAAGAAGAAAATCGGCTTCACGCTGTATCCCGCAGAGAGCAGAGTAAGCAGAGAGAATGTAGTGTTACGTCACTCCGTTTCCCATTTTCCGCCAAATTCTGAATACATTGCGAGATGAGTGGTGGAACTTAACGCCACGCTTTGCCTCGACACCACAGCAAAAATCATAATATAAATTTAAATAAATATTTCATTGAAAAGAGAAAAAACATAAAATCTAATCTGCGCAGCCATCTACAACTAACTTTAGAGCGGCCACGACTCATCAACCGTAATGTAAACGGAGGGAACCTAGTGTTAAGATACACCGCCCCCGTGTATTCGCGTTCTGGGGACATAATTTAACACAATACAAGAACAAAGTTAAAATTCAAATAGATAAATAAACAAATTCTTAAGTGAAGATATTATAGGTTTCATACGAGCTAAAGCCTTACATTTTTTGTCAAAGATTTATAAGTAACTTCCTTCTTACATTAAAAACAGTTAACATACAAAAAATAAAACCAACCAAAGTAGTAGCAGTACATTTCTGAGCAAACTGCAAGCAATGATCTGTATTGTTATGTAATTGATATCTTGGAGTCAAAGTCACTATGTTAGTTCTTCGATAGCGGCCGCGTCCAGCTCGCACCGCCACGCCTATTGCGTACGCGCGTTCCTCACCCGCCACGCCGCCGGCGCTGGAGGGGCCTGTTTGAAGGCGCTTTACTGTCACACCTGGCCCGAGACCGAACGGGGAACACCACTGTAAGTAATAAGAATATGTTAATGATTTTTTGTTGATACTAATTGATAAGACAGCTAGAATGATCTTAATTAAACAGAATGATTAAAATTTTCTAGGAATATTCAATTTTAAATTAAGGACAGTAAAAATAGATTGTCTACAAAGATGATTTACGGACGATATTTTTAAGTGATAACGTTATAAGAAAATATTGATGAAAAATTGCATATTTTTATGAATTGAATAGAATTATTTTCTTGAACTGAAGTCAATTGTACAATTGTGATAGCTTTAATAATAAACAATTTTTATTTTATTTGATTGAATAACAATTTAGTATTTTTATAGCTTATAAGTACATAGGTCCAAATCGAGACACTTGAGTAGTCCGTTTTGTGGTATAAGTAAGTGTGTGCACCTCTGCGTTGGGCGCGAGCGCGGTGCCGAGGCGCGCGCTGACGGTGGGCCCGTCGCCGTCCGCGAAGGCGAAGGGCAGCGGCGCCACCATGCGCGCCACCTCGTGCTCCGCGAACTGCCCCGCCGCCGCCGCCTCGCCGCCGCCCTCCGCGCGCACCACCAGCGGCAGCCCCGTGCGGTTCACCACCCAGTACGCGGCCGACACGGACACCTGATATCATACATATTCATTAGTATCATTCTATTACCATTAACCACCACGCCTTGTCTAAAAAAGGTGAGACTGAAAAACTTTCATAAATTCTATAATTTATTGTTTTAAATATTTCTCAATTAAAAATAATCTTTTAAAAAATATACTTTCCTTAAAACGATTAAATCTTAACGCAAATAGAAAAGCATGTCCTACCTTGATACCATCAGTCTTTTTCACAGTTACTCGCGCATTAAGATAGAGACGTCGACCGCGCTGGTCGCGCAGCTTGAGGCGCGCCGAGAAGGAGCCGGCGTTGGCAGCGCCGCCCACACTGAGCGCCGACGACCAGCCGAAGCCCTCCAGCTTGACGGTCAGCTCGACGCCGTCCTCCACGTTGAGCTGGTGGAAGGGCTGCGTGTGCGCGGGCGGCAGCGTGCCGGCGGCGCGGTCGGCGCGGTACTGCAGCTCCAGCGGCAGCAGGTTCTCGAGGCGCAGCGCCGGCACCAGCGTGATGGTGTGCGCGGCCAGCAGCTCGGCGCGCTCGCGCTCGGGCGGGAAGCGCTCGCGCACCACCACGCTGCAGAAGCGGTACACGTGGTCGTGCGGCGCGCGGCACTCGTGGTGCAGCAGCGCGGCGGGCGCGGCGGGGGCGGCGCGCCAGTCCAGCGCGGCGGGCGCGAGCACGGGCTGCGGCGCCGTGTGCGCGCGCACCAGCGGCCGCGCCCACACCGCGCCCGGCCGCGCGCTCAGCGGCGCCGCCCAGCGCTCGCCCGCGCCCACTTGCGCGCTACGCGTGCCTACACATACATTTTCATCACATATTTATACCATGTGCACAGAACAAAATATTTTAAAATGGTTATATACTTTACAACGCACAAATGTGTATAAAATGCTACAATATAATACACTGACAATCTATAGCAATAAAACATCAATATAAATACTTATAATAATTATTTGTTACACTCTTAACGTTAGTTAATTACCAACAACAGTCTATATGTGAAACTAACATATTATAGCGAGTAAAGCTACGACGCTCTAAGGTACCGACTTAGCTGCAAGGCGTCACGACACAATCAATGCAATACACACAGTTGCACGCAAGACAGTGTTAGACAATCACCGCAGCTAAGAAAGAGGGGCGCGGCGGCAGTGGTGGCGGCAGTGGGGGCGGGGGCGGCGGCGACGGCGGACGTGGGTCGCGCGGGCGCCGCGAGTGCGGCGAGGGCGGCGCGACGACGTATGGCGGCGCACGAGGCGGCCCAGGCCTGCGCCGCGCTCGCCCCGCGCCGGCCTGCGCACCAACCCACTACTCACCACATACCCTACTAGCCTAACCTATTCGACAATTTGCTCCACGAACGAGACATTGAAATTTTATTTTGCTATTATTATAAAATTATATTTTATATAAAAATTAAACCATTGGTCGTAAATCTCATGCAATAATAACATAAAAAGTGTATGTATCTATTTTTGGACATTATTAAAGGGACATAGACAATTATTTTTTCACAATTATGGACATTCAATGAGACATTATACAGTTTTTCAAAATCACATTTCTATCGTACCTAACGTAAATTTGTAACTAGAAAAATATTTATACATCAAAAATCGCATACGCAAATAACAAATACCAAAATAGAAAAAAAGTAACAAAAAATCTCTAAATGATTTTACTCTTACCTATATGTGCAGCAGAAAGTACGGAGGCCGCGGAGAGTGTGGAAGACACTGTGGGCGCGCGGTCGAGGCGCAGCTCCACGGGGTGTGGCAGTGCATTGTGCAGCTGCAGCGCCGAACGCACTGCTACTAGCTTGCGAGCGGAACCCTCTAGCGACACCTCTAATACTACGTGCGCTTCTATGCCGGTTTTCTGTAATTATATTAACTTGATTGTAGTCGGGTTGAACAACTTCATCCCGTTAGTACAGTAGTAAAAAAAAGTATATATAAATTAATTTCAATAATTTAACTTGAAGGACCTTGATTGGTTATTAGAAGAGATTTATTAAACCGGACCGGACACAGCAGGGTAGGCAGAGGAAACCTAGTGTAACACACTCCGTTCCCCACTTTCTGCCGACTTCTGGAGGCATTGCGTGTTAAGTGGCAGAACTCAACGCCGCGCTTTGCCTCTACACCAGAGTGTAGAAATGGAAATATAAATTGAAGTAAATATTTCATCTCCTTGAGTGGGGATCGACCCTACAACCAGTCGGTTTTACAGTCACACATTGTGCCGCTGTGCCACAACTGGCCTCATTTTGGATTTAATGTTTACAATTTAATATTTTTGTTTGTTTGTCTCAATAAATATGTAAATATATAAATGACCGTATGCGTGATAGTCCTGAAGAACACGCCGACGCGATCGACGCACACGGGGTCGGGCGGCGCCCAGCCGTCCACGCGCAGCACGAGGCGGTGCAGCGGCGCGGGCGCGGCGGGCGCGGCGCGGGGCTGCGCGCGCGCTCGCCGCGCCCCGAAGGAGAAGGGCTCCGTGTCGCCCGCGCGGACCATCACCCACGAGTCGTCGGGACTCGAACTATATTCTGTTTCGCCAGATTCACGCAGTCTACGAGACATTGTGGGATGTTAATATTAATTGTAAGTATCTACAGTGAAATTCTTTTAAGACGATTTCTCAACCAAAAACGTTCCTTTAGCTGGAAATTGAATTAAGCGCGAATTACAAAATAAAACGTAACATGTTCTTTTTTTTACTAACTAGAAAGGGTTTGATATATTCGAAATTATAAGATATTTCAATATAACTTAAACTAATATATCATTACTTTTAATCGAAAATACCGTATTAAATCGTTAATTACTATTAATAATTAGTAATAATTACTAATTATTAATAGTAATAATTACTAACTATACTCGCAATTGACTTTTGACTTGCGTAGTATTATTTTCAATAAGATTGTCACATTGTCATTAATGAAAGAAAAGCAATTATCCCAGTATCCTGAAATCACAGGGGTCGTTATAAATAGTTTTGTAAAATACTCACTCTTCTTCGGTAGTGGTGAGCGTGGTGAACCATAACCGTTGTCCAGTGAGATTACGTAACGCGTACGGCACAAAGGGAGAACGACGCCGATGTCCAGCAGGACTGCCTTTAGGAGACTGCTCTGATGTCGTCGTCTGTATATGTATGTATAATAATGTTTTTTTATGTATACATACAAGAAATAAAGAAAAAATATATATTTAAGATTTTTTTCAGTTTTGATATACGATTAATCATGGTGTGGTTATGAAATAACCAATCACTAGTCAGATAGTAAGCATATGTTTACGAATATATTAGTAAGTCTTTTTAGCCCTCTGGTTTATTTAAAGAAGAAAATTTACTAAAGCTAAACCAATTTGCTCAAGTTGAATTCTTTTCAGTTACCCTTGTACACTGTAAGATGACAACAACATATTATAACATAATATACAGCACCTGAGGCGCATAGTAGTCGGCCGTCCAGTTGTTGCGCACGAGGCGCACGAGGTCGACGAGGGCGCTGGTGACGTTGGTGTCGAGGGTGTCGCGCGAGCGCACCGCCAGCGCCACGCGGCACCGCGACAGCGCGCTCGACAGCGTGTACTCCCAGCCCGCGTCGAACCTGCGGTACGGTCGACAAGTCATAGCCGCCCTGAAGTTAGGGTCTGAACTTTCTGAACTTTTCAACATTGTTCACACTTCTTCATAGCATTGAACATATTAAAAAATAAGAAAAACTCAACATTTTATTTTTTCACGTAAAAAGACTTATTTGTGTTATGGTGTGGCTTAATGTTTCAATTTGCAGATTCTCTAACTTTATAAGACAAAATGTACGGGAAAAATTATATATTATATATAGTTTTAAATTTTAGCTGACAGGAAGTGGTACACACTTATTAAAATAACAGATTCTTTTACCTATCCTCAAAACAAAACACAAATTAAAAACCCAAAACAACAATATTACCTCCAAGGCTCTATTACAGGTTCCCATCCGGACAATATCCTATTATAATAATCGACACTAAGTTGAGCTCGTAGTCGGCCTCCGCCAGCGCCTACAGTGGAGCCTCGGCCTTCGCCCTCGCCTTTATTATCATCGCCTGTGGTGCCCAGCTCGGGCATAGAACCGGGTGGACCGGATGGTGTTGATACTAACAGAGGATCCTCAAATGATTCTTCTACTTTACGTAAATCCTGTAATATATTAATGAATTTACGGATGCATTTAGGATATTTTTTAAATTCGCCATGCAGCTGTTGCTCGCTTGGACTATAGTGCTAATGTTTTTATTTTATTATTTTTTTTAAGCTTCATCTTGCTGTATCCTACATATAGCAAGGTTGGCAGGTTGAACCTGGGAACCTTTTGTTAACACTCCGTTCCTATTAAAACGCTGCCTACCATTCTCCATTTTCCATCGAATTCTGGAGGCATTACGTATTAAGTGGCGGTTACTTACAGTCACATATTGCCTTGTTTGCAGACCGAGAAAATGAAAATATTAAATATTTGATTCATTCACAACTTGTCGTGGTAATTTATTATTAGATTAGATTCACTTAGACATAAGTCCTTTGAATATCATGATTATTACATATTTTAAATGAAACTATTTTAACCGGATTAATCTCCGTGACCACGGAACGCTGCAAAGTGTTCGAAACGTCGGGTTTCCAAAAATGTATAAATTTAAATATATGCGACTAATCCGGTTAAAATAGTTTCATTTAAAATACTTGCACTTACTTGTTCCACTTGTAGATCATTTAATGACACTTCAAGTAACGGGACATCAGAGTCCAAGCAGTCGTCTATTACACACAACGTTACGCACTCTGCTTCCACCTACAATAAAAAAAGAAACTACAGACCTATGAAACTTTAATCAACTTTACAAAAAAAAAATAATGTGTTGTCACGACTTCACTGTATTTTGTAACCAAATATAATTTTTGGCATATGTTTTAGATAAATGTAGCAGAAACGGTTTTACAGTTGCACGGTTTCGCAATATTTTAAACTTTTTTAGTAGACCACATCATAACTACATGTCAAGCAAGGTTTCTAAAATTGAACGTTGCGTGGGAAACGGTGCGGTATCCTATAATTCTGTCTACACCATAATGCAGCGTAGATATAAAAAAGAATAACTAACTTGTACAGCCCGTAGCGGCCAATGCTCGTGCCTATCAGGAGGTGGCGGAGCAGGCACAGGTGCGGCTCGCAACCAACGAGGCAGCGTGGCCACGCCCATGCCCACACCCACGCCGTACCCGCCCACGGGGGCGGCGCGCATGTGTATACTGTTGGCTGGCGCGTCTGGTGGCTGTTCTTCGGATTTACCTATAGAAATCATATATGGGATTAATTATCTCTTTAAAGAAAAAGTCTAACTATGTTTATAAAATTTGTTACTGTTATATATCTTTGTGTTGGGAAAAGTATAGGGAGCAGGTTATTAAGTTTAGCGATACAATTTGTTCTTTTTAGACTAGCCACGAAGTATCCCTAAACATTGTTTTTTATTAAGACAACAATGTAATTAAAAACCAATTGCGACAAAAAATATTATGTTCCTGAATAATTATATATATAGAAGATTTTATAAAATTTAAATTAACAAGATGCTATGAATGTTCCTATTGTTAAAGAAAATCTTATTTTTTAATATAAATTCATGATTATAATTCTTTCGTATATAAATACCTGAGAGTGCAACCCTAGCTTGAGCAGGAAGCGACTGCAGCATGGACGCAAACATGCGCATGTCGTGATACGACAGCCGCAAGTTGAGGGTACCCATCGCGATCTATACACCGACACACATCAATACATAAACCAAACATGTACGTTTTCGTAATAAGTAAACATATAAGTATATATGTGGACCAATTTGTATATTCTACTGTTGATATGTTCACTTTAACTATACACTACTTCATACAAAATTTACTTTTCTTTAAAATGAATGTGTAAAGGTATATTGTGAATACACAAATATTTACAAAGATTTCCATAAAAAAAAACAATTGCCTTATCCTTAAAATGATGGGCAGATTGTAAGAAAAATAACATTTTCTACAACTCACTCTCAACACCCCATCGCCGCGCAACTCGGCATGCAACGCCGCAGGCTCTACTATAGACAGTGCCGTCTCCTCCTCAAGGCCGAGCACGCACGAGAACAACTCGAGCTCACTGAGCTCACATACCACGGGACGAGCGGCTTCCGCGCCACGGTATGTTATTACTGTTGTACTCTGAAAATAAATCCATATTATAATTTATTATGTATGTAATTAAACCAGTCGTGGCGCAGAGGTACAAGCGTGCAATTGTACACGCGACAAATTGTGGGTTCGATTCCCCTTTCAGAAAATGAAATATTTAATACTTTCATTTCCTCGCTCTGGTAACGAGGTAAAGTGCGGCGTTGAGCTCCACCACTTAACAATACCTCCAGAATTCGGTGGAAAGTGGGAAACAGAAATATCTTAATTGAAACGGTGTGTCTTAACAATAGATTCCCAGGTTCTCTCTCCCTACCCTCCAATGATAGGGGTACAGCAAGCAGCTAATAAAAGACTAATAAACAGAAATTAGAATCAAGCAAATATATCATGCTATTTACACTTTACATACATACATACAATGAAGACATATCATCATAGTGCAAATACGTATACGTTATCACTGCTCTGTAAACCATAAGAAGGAAAGATAAGAAAAAAAACAAAAAAAAATTGCGTATTACTAACAAACTAACAAACATAGTTCAAATAATAATCAATATCACAACCATATATTGAAGTGGGGAACAGTGTCTTTACACTAGATTCCCTTTGCCTGCTATATGCGATTTTAGCGTTTATTTAAAATGTATATTTCTTCGCTCTGGTGTCGAGGCAAAGGGCGGCATTGAGTTCCGCCACTCAACACGCAATGCCTCCAGAATTCGGCGGAATGTGGGGAACGGAGTGTCTACACACATTAGATTGCTGAGAAGCTGAAGCTGAAAAACATACCTTAAGTATAACAGCATTAGTATCCCACAGTGAAGCATCCTCAACCAACACTAATTGAGAGTCGGTAATATTTAGTTTAAGTTCCATATGACCGCTGCCATCTTGTGCGCCGCCCTCGCCCTCACCGTCGCTACTGGTACCGCCCAAACCGACGCTCCACTCTCCATCCACGCTGTCCACTGATATATCCTCTCTAAAAATCATATTTTATTAATTAATAATGGCTTTACAATGGAACTCTCTCTGAGTCAAATATAATAATTAATTTACTAACGAAGAGTAATATATCTTACAAGTGTAGTAAATCAGGGTCAGTAGGAGGCAAAGGAGGCTGCATGATGAACTGATTGGCTGCTTCCCACCAATCCAAGATGGCCATTAATCGCATGTTGTTTATTAAAATTGTATATGCTGAGGAATCTGGTCTTTTCCTGTGAGAAAAAAATATTTTAAAAACGAGTTCCTCAGATTAAAAAGAGTTTTGTTTAGATTAAATAGATTTTCTTAGCACTGTCTTCCCTCTGTTTATACTGCTATATGCGGGATACAGCGCGAAGGTAATAAAATATTTTTTTACATAAAACAATAAATTTAACATAAACCTAATAAAAGTACCTGGCATGAACCTCAGCTTGTACACTGTGTCGATGATCAGGTAACGGCTGCACAATGTGGCTGAACACATTGCCTCGACGGTTGGCCGGCTCGGCGGCGTACCGAGTATCACTTACTAAAATCTCCTGTAATATTTAAGTTACATTTATCTTAGAGTCAGTGACCAGGCTACCAATAGCCTTATTGCACAAACTAGGGCTTATCGTTAGTTTGCGAATAAAATTTCAATAAACAAATTTATTGTACAAAAATTCGTACGTAGTGTAGTTCTGTACGTTTCTTTACGATATATTAAAATATTATAGATATTGATAAGTCATGCATCATATACATAAACTAAAGATTAATTTTAATTACGATAACAAAAATACTACTCAAACGTATCATAACAAGAGCATAAACCTGTTTACCTGTGAAACAAGATCAATATCCTGCGACTGGTCCGAATACGACTCAATAAGCAATCTCGACTTGATAAAGTTAATATTAGCTAGAGGTGGCGCGCCACGGGCCCCTCTTAGTTCTACACAAACATCCTGCAAGTCCAACTGCAAGGACCATGCTATCCATACTGCAGCACCTGCACCAGGTGTAGAAGGGGCCAGTACTGGGGGTTCCAATAATTCAGTGCAGGGCTCCGCCAGGTTGTGAGCGAGAACGCCGCGTACGACGCGGTACTGCGCCGCGTCTAATGAGAGCTGCAGCGTCGCCAAACGTCCCTGGACCGTTATCTCTGGTACTGTATATAACGTACGTATATTAAAACTTAAAAGCATAAGAAATTGAGAGCATAAATTAAAGCCAATTCGAAGGCGAAAGTCGAAAAGCGATAGGTTGTGGGTTCAACCTCTACTCAAGGAAATGAAATATTTAATATTTTCATTTACTAGGTCTAGTAACAAGGCAAAGCGGGGCGTTGAGTTCTACCACTCAACACGTAATGACCCCAGAATTCGACGGAAAGTGATAAAAGGAAATGTATTCCTAAAGATAATAAACCTACCTGCCTTACATGCTGCTTTATTTATATTTTATTTTAATCTATATATCACATTGCCAAATAGCTAAATGATTATTTTTCCTAACATGAGATATATATAAAAAACGATAATAAATGAAGCCATCCATAGCGCAATGGTACAACATCTTAAGTGTAAGCGCGATGGTTGTTGATTCAATCCACTTTCGGGGAAAGTAATTATTTTTATTAACCCGTTTTGGTAGACAATATGTGACATTGAGTTCAAACTATCACAACACTCAATATCTCGAAAGTTGGACATTAGGGAGGAAGCAGAGTGCTATACCACTAGGTTCCCTCTGTTTATTCTGATATTCAAGAAAAAGTGTGAAGCTGTTTTTTTATTTTATTTTATAACAATAAATAATAACCATTATGCGTGTCACAACAATTCCTCTCCAATTGCAGTGTAAGTCTGGCAGGCGAAGGCAGTAACGGCTGTCCTCGACATCGCAGCCGAAGTTCACCGTGGGGGCCGCTTGTAGCGCGCGCGCATCTTAAGGAGAGCCCCTCGATACTAATTGTGCGTACATCTAGGATCTCACGCTCCGCTGTAGAAATAACAACATTCTATAAGCTGTAGAAATAACAAAATTACAAGCCATATGCTGATCCCTTGGATCAGGAATATTTGAGGCAGGTTTCATATTCCCCTCTAGTGATTGTCGTGGATGATCACTGTGAGATTTAAGTTTGGTACTATTTTTATCCCATTAGCCACAATTGGGCAAGTAGCCACCACAACAGGTTAAAAAAGTATGTTATTTAAGTAGAATTAGGAAACTAAAGTACCTCGTGTGGGATCAGCCATCTTGCTAATCGTATCCGGGTCCCCAGCGCGCCGGAAGCAGTTATCCAGCAGCAGGAGCTGCAGCTCGGCAGCGAGCGCGGCGCGGCTGCGCGCGGACACCGGCACCACGATGACGGGCGCCTCGCAGCGCACGCGCACCCGCATGCGCTGCAGCTGCGACGAGTCGCGCAACTGACTTGTTACCTGGGTCACAAAATATGTATTTATTATTATTTATGTTAATCTTGTATAATTTTGTTATTAGATAAATATCGTATATTTATTAACCTACTTCAAAAGGGTAGATTTTGAGCTATTTTAAAGCTTTTTATTAAAAATATTTATTTAACCTAATTGCCAAATTGTTTTACAAACATTAAAGAAAAATATTTTTAAATCAATAGGGTTTAATATCAATTATTTAAACAGTACAGTAAACATAGCATACCTAAAAAATTATACTGACGAAAATATGAGCGTAGCGTTGTATTAATAAAAAATTATATATAAATAGGATTGAGGCCGGTCGTGGCGCAGCGGCACGAGGTGTGACTGCAAAACCGACTGGTTGTGGGTTCGATCCCCACTCGAGGAGATGAAATATTTACTTAAATTTATATTTCCATTTCTTCGCTCTGGTGTCGAGGTTAAGCGCGGCGTTGAGTTCTGCCACTCAACACGCAATGCCTCCAGAATTAGGCAGAAAGTGGGGAACGGCGTGTCTTTACACTAGGTTCCCTCTGCCTACCCTGCTGTGTGCGGGATACAGCGTGAAGCTAATTTAATTTATTTTATTTAATATATAAAAATGAAAGTACCTTTTGCCTCGCCTGAGCTATAACGCGTCTCAAAAGACTAAAATCCCTTGCAAACGCTTGCAGTTCCAGTACAAATCGTCGCGTGTGCACGTACGTCACAGGACCCATTTCTAAGGACAAGCTCGTTTCGTAACCGACTTTGGCCGCATCTGCTGCACTTAATCTAATAAAAAATATTGTCACATGAAATTTTTTACAAAAGCTAATTTAACGAAAAAAAATTTAAAGTGTTTTATTTTGATATTTATTTTTTGAATTGGCATTAAAATTATTTAGCAAAAATATATGTATAACAAAAGTCATATTCTAATGCAGACATCGCCATACCTCTGATAATGCACATCGAGCGCGTGCGTGGTGCGCATGCGCAAGCGCTCCCGCCACAGCACGGCCCGCGGCGCCAAGTCCGCCAGCGCGAGCGCGCCGAGCGTCGCGCGCACGTCCCGCCCGCCCGCGCGCGCCTCGTCCCGCACGCGCACGCGCACGCGCGACACCAGCGCGCGGCACGCGTCGCCCCGCGCGCCCACCACCACCACTGACAGGGAGCGGACTGACATTTCCATTTCAGTGGCGCCCGCTTCGGGAGCATTCGATGTGTCAGTACTTGGCTTACTTGTGGTGCCTGTTGGTGAAAATGTTGCTTTAGTGGTTTAATTGTTTTTCCTACTTTTTCAAAATTATATAAGGATTAAGCGCAGAAAGCCTGTATAATAAGTGTATAAGTGCACAAAAATATATTTAAACTTAAAAAGACAAATATACATATATATATCAGGTATTTTTTGTTTAACGTTATTATTAAATATTTGCATATTAAATATTCGAACTATTAATAATATTAATACTACTTATTAATTCGAAATATTAATATGACGGCACAGCGGCGGCGGCGTACGGCGTGATTTCAATTATCACTCGAGGGGATTAATTATTTTAATTTTCTTGCGACGTTAAACTCACTACCTAATGTAATAAAATTTAGCCCAAAAGTGGAAAACGAAATGACTTGAAGCCAGCAAAAATATGACGGAAAACTGCTAATTAAAATTGTTGTAATATATCAATTATAAACTTATATAGAACTAAAATTCACAGCGATAGTATCTAACTTCTATACAAATGTAAATGAAATTAATATAATAAACATAGCTCACTTTGATGATGAGCATCGACTGTCGGTTCTGGTCGATCAGGCTCATCGCCTGCGACACCAAAAAAGTCGAGCACAGCTACCCAGCTATCAATACTTAAAACTAATTTTAGGCAGTTGAATTCCACCTTCGTCAATTTTGAAACCTGTAAAAAGACATTTTAATAAATTCTTTAAGCGCTCTGTTTCGGGATTATGATTTTTAGTCTATTTCAAAGAAAAACTAATTTTTAAAGGTAAAATTAAGTGGGCTATGAAGAGAGACCACCGTAACGCAGAGGCACTAGTATTCGATTGTAAACGCGCCGGTGGTGGGTTCGATTCGATATTTTCATTTCTTCGCTCTGGTAACGATACAAAGCACAACGTAAGTGCCGCCAATTAACACGCAATACCTCCAGAATTCGATGAAAAGTAAGGAAAAGAAGTGTCCTAGTGGGAACGGAGTGTCATAACTCTAGGTACCCAGGTTCCATCTGTACACCCTGCTATTTGCGGGATTCAGCGTAAAGCTAGAACAAAAACGTCTCTACACGTAGTAGTAACGTAGATACTTAGAGTATCATATAATATATAGCTTTATAAATTCTTAAAATGTTTAAATTGAGAAATGATCCACTAAAAAAAAGTGAGTAAGTGAAAAAAATAGAATATAGTATTTGTATATGTGCACCTTTTCCTGCGTGTCGTGTCCGCGCGTGTGCACCCACACCCACACGAGGTCGTCGCGCGGCGCCGCCTCGCGCTCCGGCGAGCTCGGCGGCGTGCTCGGCTCCTGCTTACTGGTGCGACTCTGGAAACGACACTCATAAAACTGCCATGTATGTAACACGTTTTAAGCAAAAAATATAAATAATCTTTGATTTTTATGACTCTCTATATATAGCATTATACATATTTGGAAACCCAACGACCCGACGTTTCGAACGCGCAGTAGTCCGTGATCACGGGTATGACCCGTAATTGAATTGACAGTCTAAAGCACTGGTTCCCAACCAGTTATCCGCGGACCACCAGTGGCCTGCAGAAGCCTAAATATGTCCGCGAACGTTTTTAATTTTATAACTGGGGATGGTGAGGCGAAGTTTTTGGTTTGATTATCACAGGTATTTTTATTATACCTACATGCATAGTGGTCCCTGCTACCAAGAATGATATAAAAGTGGTCCTTGATCAAGAAAAGTTAGGGAACCTCTGGTCTAAAATTATGTACTTTAAACTGTCAATTCACACACGTTGAGAACAGAATATATTGCTACCTACCCTGCCTACCCCGCATAACTAAGGTACACAATATTACCATAGCTACTGGTAACAAAATAAGATGTTTCAATGCAAGAGTCTTGATTAATGAAATAAAAATAAATGACGAATCACTTTCTAATGTTATTTAATTAGATTTTGATGTAAAAATTACTTCTCTTTCTGGCAATTTATCCAAAACATGAAGCTCAGCCGGCAACGAGGTAGAACGTGGAACAGGGGGTGAGGAAGTAGAATAATGAGGTAGGGAAGTCGAATTAGTCTCAGATGGGAAGTGGGTCACAAAGTCTGGGCAGGATGTAGATACGAAAACAGCTTTGGGCGGCATAGGCGGTGTGTGGGACACCATCAGCATACGGTGACGGGAATCTGGTTCCTTGGTCAGATCTTCCATTGTTATTGAGTGGAGAGATACCTGAATAAATCAATTATGCTATTATCAATCCTACATATCGTAGTTTTGATCGTCGTCGACGTCGAACATAAAAATACAATTTGTATCCATAACTTTTAAGTCATAAGTATTTTTATTGTTTAAATTATTGTACTTTCCCTTAATTTTGACAAACTAATGTTCTTTGTCTCAAAATTTGCAATACTTGAGTTTAGAGTAAGTTTTACTAAAAACCGGACCATATATTGTACTAGTTTATATTTATCTATTCTTTTTTAAAAAACGTAGCAGTATATTTTATACCTAATAACTGACCTGTAAAGTGGATTCGTGCGGGAGCAAATGATCACGACGAAGAGAAAATTCCCGGAAAATTAGGGCTACTAAGCTGCGTTCACCAGCGCCTAAATCTGCTCGAAGTTCCACCGTGAACTTTTCCAATTCAAATGTTACTGTGGATTTGAATGACATAATATAATATTTAATATGTGCTAATATATTTATTCGAGGCCGGTCGTGACGCAGCGGCACGAGGTGTGACTGCAAAACCGACTGGTTGTGGGTTCGATCCCCACTCGAGGAGATGAAATATTTACTTAAATTTATATTTCCATTTTCTTCGCTCTGGTGTCAAGGTTAAGCGCGGCGTTGAGTTCTGCCACTCAGCACGCAATGCCTCCAGAATTCGGCAGAAAGTGGGGAACGGAGTGTCTTAACACTAGGTTCCCTCTGCCTACCCTGCTGTGTGCGGGATACAGCGTGAAGCTAATTTAATTTTAAATTTTAATTTTTAATATATTTATCCTTTATTTATTTATTTTCTATTTATTTTACTTATATAATCAGTCTATGTATAAGAACTTGTATGTATATGTGTATAATTATTTAATTATGTATTATATATTTATTTATATATGTATTTATGTGTAAACGTATATATTTATTTATATGTTTGTTTATTTATTTAGTTATTTCTCGCGTCGCTTTGCACCGCTTTATGCCCGCACTTTTAATTATATCCTTCCGGAATCTGGTTGCCTGGAAGAGATCACTTGTAGTGATAAGGCCGCCTTTGTGCATTTTGTTTTAAGAAGTTACTCTTTTGTATCTTTTCAAGTGTGCAATAAAGACTTTTATTATTATTATTATTCATCAATATCAATATCAATTATCAATTTGAAAATATGATTATTCTGTTGATATTGCAAACATATGGCATGGTATGTGTAACTGCTGTTACATCCGAGCAAAATCATTGTGAAATAAGGTCATTGTTGTGTCGACCGTACTGTAATAAATAAATATATAAATTGTTTATGGTAGTGATATGTTTAAATTTTAGTTATAACTTAAGCTCCGTACAAGCTGAAGATTAAAAAAGCAATGACACCCACCAGTAAGGGGTGTATGAGCTCGTGCTGGTGTCGGCTCGTGTTTGGGCGGCGGTACCGCCAACACTGCGGCACGCAACTGCGGGTCCAGCCGCAACGTTGGTACCGCTGGCTCCACTACGGAGACCGGCTGCATCAGATCAAATATAATAACATACATAATGTTATAAGGATAATATGTCACAGCCTTAAAATTTCGAGAAAATGAAAACGTTTGTAGTTGTCTATAAAGCTTAATATTACTATTAATAAAAAAAAAATTAAATTAGCTTCACGCTGTATCCCGCACACAGCAGGGTAGGCAGAGGGAACCTAATGTTAAGACACTCCGTTCCCCACTTTCTACCGAATTCTGGAGGCATTGCGTGTTGAGTGGCAGAACTCAACGCCACGCCTAACCTTGACACCAGAGCGAAGAAATGGAAACATAAATTTAAGTAAATATTTCATCTCCTCGAGTGGGGATCGAATCCACAACCAGTCGGTTTTGCAGTTACACCTCGTGCCGCTGCGCCACGACCGGCCTCATTACTATTAATAAAAACCAAAAATACAAATTTATGCATGTAACTTGCTATACCACAACACGGATAAAAATAATAGCATACATCAGGATGGTGCGGAGGCGGCGGGGCGTCGGGCTCGTCCGGGGCGGAGTCCCCGAGCCACTGCAGCGTGTCCAGCAACTGCTCGTACTGCTCGCGACTCGCTGTCACATGCAGGCCATCCACCACTTTGCCATCCACTGTACACTATAAGAAAAAGTTAAGTTAACATCATGTACAAATACTTTTTCCGGTACCGTTCTACGCTTCATTCTGCATACAACGATGGAAGGAAAGAGAATTTAGTCTAGCCAAAAATAATATGAAGATTTGTAATTAGATTAGTCTTCAGAAAATCTTAGTTGTAGTTCTGAAAATATGAAAATTTATTTAAAAATCCACATCAAATGTATTTTTGATTAACACATATTAGTGAAATTATTTAAAATGTTAACTGACGTCACATCGGAACCACATGACATCTACCATTTCGTCGATTGATTAAAAAAGTTAAAAATATATACATAAACTTTTACATATACTTTTTATAGTGGTTTATTAGGATATTACAAAATGGATATAACTACCCATTATTTTTACTTTTTACCCATTTACTAACATATAGTAGAATAGGCAGAGACAACCTAGCCAAGATATTCTAAAACTCATTACCCCTATTGTAAATCGACCCCACAACTGCCTGCTACCCCTCACGTACCGTGGGCCCCACGTCGGTGTCGGCGAAGGCGACGGTGAGCTGCAGCGCGGTGTCGTGCAGCACGGGCAGGCCGCGCGCCGCGTCGTACACGTCGGCGAGGCACTCCGCGCCCGGGCCCTCGCCCCGCGCGCCCCGCAGCTTGTCACCCACGTCCAGCTGGAAGAACAAGTGCAGTGCCATAACCCACTTAAATATGTTTCATCAATACAGTCATTTTAATATGCTTGGAAATGTTGGAGCAGCATTTTTTGGCAGCGATATTTTTTTAGATTGACGCTGTATCCCACTTACAGCAGGGGTTACTTAAACTGAAGGCAGTCTTAGTTTTGGAGGTATCGCATGTTTAGTCGCGGAACTCACCGACACCAGCGAGATGTCCCGCACGCGCACGGCGTAGAGCGCGCGGTGCGGCGGCGCGGGGCTGTTGGCGAGGCTCATGCGGCCGAGGTGCGCCACCAGCACCTGCGTGCTGCGCGCCGCCCGCGGCACCACCACCACCGGCGACTCCAGCTCCACGCTCACGCTGTGTTGTATTAACACCGTCATTCAATTAATATAATTGTAATAAATTACCTTAAAGAATATAGAGGATAGTATACATTTTTATCCCAAGTAAAATTCTTCGAATTTTATGCAATATAATTCATTAGCCTACGTCCCAGGGCGCCCCGACCTACGTCATCTTAACAAAGCTGATATTTCGAGGATTATTAGTCTAATATGTAATTAAGACGATATGCGTATTTAGTAACTTGAAAGTGGGACCCTTTCAGAGGTAGCGTCTAATTGTATTATCATATTAAATAAGTGGTAAGATACTAACTTTTAAATCTGAATAAGATTATGTTGCTACCTGAATATAATTTGCCGTGTATCTCCATCAGGCTCGTCGAGTGAGCAGCCGGCGCTGACCGTCCGTCTGCGCGGCGACACACCTTCAGTCGACTGCGACAGCCGCGGGTTGGAATACAGTGTTTCACTCCTAAAAAACGGCATATAATATAAAAAAATAAGTACTTAGTAACAAAATATGCATATTTAAACATAAATAATACAACGTAATAATAAATAATGAGGTAGTATACCTGGGGTGCACCAGTCCGATGGCCATGTCGGCGGCGGCGGCGGCGGCGGCGCGTATGGAGCGCGCGAGGTTGGCGAGGTACTGCTGGAACTCCGCCGCCACCTCGCGCAGCTCGCGCAGCAGCGGCGCCGAGTGCGTGTACCACACCGACGCCACGCGCACCGACACCGACACGCACACCTCCCCCGCGCCCTCCGCGTCGCCGCCGTCTGCGCAAAAACATCAAACAAATTACGTTTTACTTGTAGACTAAAAAAAACCTAGTATTAAGACAATTCTTTTGCTTTGTTCAACACTTTTTACATAAAAAGTGTTGAACGAAGCCTACATTTGATACGATGCGTGTTCAGTGGCGGAGCTGAATGCAGCGGTTTGTCATATCAGAGCAAGGTGTGATCTGTATGTGTGTAGCCTACTTTATTTCATTAATTATGAAGACTAATAAAATAACTTTAGAACTTCAAGTTGTTTTACAAAATAATTAAAATATACTTATTCCTACGATAATTTAACTCTATAATAACACTTAATTAATTAACATTTACTCACCACTACAATCATCGACTTTAGCCGGGTTCACCGTTCTGGATATGGAGAACCACAGCGCCTTATCCTCGCTGGTGGCGTTGAAAGTGCGTGGCGGCGCCGCCACGAAGGGCGCCGGGGGCGGCGCGGGGGCGGGCGGCGCGCGCCCCGCCGACAGCACGCGCGTGTGCACGCCGGCGCGCTCCGACAGCGACACCACTTGCACGCCGCCTAGGGAACCGCCTACTTCGATACGTTCACCGTCTACATTGTAAGAGCAGAGTAACTGTGTTAGGTGTGGTTTCTATATAAGCCAATTAGTATAGGCCTTACTCGTAATTCTAATCCTAATCCATAAATATTGGAGAATTGTGAAAACAACTTGCATTGACTGGTATGACGTTTCTAGCGCAATATGATTTAGTGTGTAGTTCACTACTTAACAATACATTATAGTGACAGTATAAATAACGTACGCCCGCCCGTAGCGCGGGTCCGTTCCCGACTGTGCCGGCTATGCACACTATAAATGGCAAGCCCAAACGAAAACTACGTTATAACTTATATGTATATGTGAATGCAGCTAATTACCCAGCGTGGCCTGTATGCGCGCGTCACCGACAGTGGCAGTGGCGATTTTGTTGGCGTGTAGCAGCAGCAGCACCCCCAGCCGGTGGAAGTCGAAAGTGATCTCCGTGCGCACGCGCTAAGAACACACAATATTGTGTCATTTATAAAAATATGCAGTATAATACTCTAATTTGACAATGATTTTTGATTTTTTTGTCTGTTTGCGAATTTGTCTATTTATCTGTTTGTCTGTACGTTTGTTCAAGGTAATCTTAGAAAAGGCTTAACCGATTTAAATGTAGTCTTCACTGTTGTATTTTGGCAAACCTCTTTTAACATTTAGCGTTTATTTTATTTCAATTGATTTATAAATTAAAATAAAATCAATCTAGCAATGTATGGATATATCATTAGAACGATAATGTTATTAGATCACAGAGGTATTTCAGATGAGAAAATAAATATGTAGTACATACGGGCGAAACCGCAAGTGGGAAACGGATGCGAGTTTCTATACTGCCCGGATAAGAGCCAATGTACACCTCAAAGTGCTGGGCGTAGTAACTCGAAATTTATAATAATTTTCTAATAACACACAAATGTTACCTTAACATGTTCATCAGCTGTTGGCATTGAGAGAAGGCTTGCGCTGGTGGGCGGACGCGGCGGCTCCGGGCCCACGCGCCGCACGCCACCTCCCGCCACACGGTGTGCAAAGCCAATCAGTTCCACTATAGTTTCTTGATTTGCTGTAAAATTTTACATTTTATCAAATATTTTTTATACAAAATGAAATACATTTCCTTAACTTTACACCAAATTTCCCAAAAAAAGCAGGGCAGGCGGAGGGAACCTGGGAGCCCATTGTTAAGATACTCCGTTCCCATTAAGGCGCTTCCGTACCCTACTTTCTGCCAAATTCTGTAGTCATTGCATGTTGAGTGGCAAAATTCAACGCCGCACTTTGCCTTACCACCATAGCAGGGTAGGCAAAGGGAACAGTGATAAGGCACTCCCACCCGCACGTTCAGCAACTTTTAAGCCATTACGTGTTACCTGGCAAAACTAAACCAGAATGAGGAAATGATAAACATGTATTCTACCGAGTGGAAATTGAACCAACGAAGTCAGGTGCCTGCACCACGTCTACCCACTACCCTAAACCAGTTAATAACATAGGTAAATATATTTCAGTACTAACCTATAACATCCAAATTGTTAAACAATATATTAGCAATCCTCAAATCTTCCGAGTCGCCTTCGCCCTTTACAAAGCATAGCTCTATCGCAATTAGCGCCTCCGAGTCCACAATGCCGGGCGCCGCCCAACCACCTTCGTTGTTCCAAGAGTCACCGCCCCAGCCCGCCCACGCGCCTCCCCCGCCCGCCCATGCGCCGCCCTCGCCACCCTTCCCACTAGTACTCCAGCTTGGTCGAGATCGCATGCCTAATATGGGACTTGAGCGCCCTGCATCAGGATCTAAGAACATAAACAAGATGAATGATTGCACTATGCGAAATTGGAGTTATAATACGAAACTACTTGTAAATGAAGCTATGTTAAGAAATTTTCTATCCATAACAGATATGAGTTATATAAATATAACTTATATTAATTATATCCGTTTTGGATAGACAAAAAAAATAATGTCTATTTCAGTAAGGCATTTCTTCCAGATTGTTTACGATTGGATGTTTTCCTCTAAACGAGAAAAGATGTCATAATGTACTTATGAGATTTTTTAGATAGATTAGTTTGAGATAATAAACAATTATAAAATGTCAAATTTAGTTTATAAAATAATTTAAAAAAATTGTTCGTGTCATTTAATTTTTTTTTTATTTAAAATACATCTACAGGCCATGATATGAAGATATGTCAACTGATCTAGACAATCTTTGTTCAGAGGTTATTATTATCAATATCAGTGTATTTTTTTTCCACACTAACTAACATCACAGCATAGCAACATAGCGTCCAGCGGTTTCGTTAAAAATATGAAATAAATATCATGTGAAATTAGAAGATTTAAATACATTTTTATTGAACTTATCAAATAAATAAATGACGTTTTTTTTAAAAAAGGACAGAAAAAATTTAAATAGAAACATTACCGTTAGCAGTAGCATTATGCAAAGAATATATAGCGTGATGCAGCGCTAGCGGGGAGGGCGGCGCGAGGGACGCACGCGCATCTGGCGACGCTGGCGACGTGGGCGATGTTGGCTCCGACCCGCGCATGCTGCCTGATGCCGTGTCCATCCTGCAACATTATATAAGGAATTACAAGAAAAAGAATTGATAATAATTAATATATTAAAAGTAATGAAAAAAATAGATTACATTTTTATTTATTACAATATTTTTTACTTCTTATGTATTATGGTTCTATATCAGGTGTTGTAAGTTTAATAATTAATAATATCCTACATCCTTCCGAAATATAAGAGTTGAAAAATAAAAAAAATGTATAAATCCATTCTGTGGCTCCGTAGACGTGCGTGTACAAACATTCAGTTTTTACTTATTTATTATATAATAGAGAATCTACGCCACGTACCCCACGTGTTTATGGCTAGCCACGAGCAGCTCGAAGTCTGGGCCGTAGGTCTGCAGCGCGTCCACCAGCAGCAGCGAGTGCACGGACAGCGCCAGCGACGTGTCGGCCGCGCGCACGCCCAGCGCCGCGCGCACGCCGCACACCTGCACCTCCGCGATGCTGCGCCCGCGGGACTGCACCTGTCACACAACAAATAAATCATTATGTACATTTACTCTAATAATTATTTACTACTGTTCGGAAATTATATATTAGTTTGGATTTGTTGTGAATTAGTTTCGTTTCTTTGTAGTTATCCTATATATTGTAATCAATATACAGCATTATCCAAATACATTCCTCTACTTCGTTGTTTACTTACCTCAAGCGACATTTGATCGATAGCAAATTGCAATAACAGCAGCGTCGCATTCTGATTGTGAGAGAAATCGGAGAACTCAGTCTCCGAGTTGTCGCCACTGTCCTCGTCGGCGTCCCCGTCGGGCGCGGGCGGGGCGCGCGGCGCGGCGGGCGGCGCGGCGGGCGCGGCGGGCGGCGCGGGCGCGGCCACGCGGGCGGCCACGGCGCGCACGGCCGCCAGCTTGTGCTCGCTGAGGTGCGCCACGAGCGCGGGCAGCGCGCCGCACAGCGCCAGGCGCGGGTAGCGCGGGTCGGCCACGGCCAGCGCGCGCCGCTCCGCCTGCAGCGAGATGCTGAAGCGGTCCAGCAGGTGCAGCGCCGACGTGGGCTTGGTGTGCGCGTACCGCCAGTT
>JAATLQ010035567.1:8069-30114 GCA_013421005.1 Heliconius erato x Heliconius himera
GACTGCAAAACCGACTGGTTGTGGGTTCGATCCCCACTCGAGGAGATGAAATATTTACTTAAATTTATATTTCCATTTCTTCGCTCTGGTGTCGAGGTTAAGCGCGGCGTTGAGTTCTGCCACTCAACACGCAATGCCTCCAGAATTCGGCAGAAAGTGGGGAATGGAGTGTCTTAACACTAGGTTCCCTCTGCCTACCCTGCTGTGTGCGGGATATAGCGTGAAGCTAATTTAATTTAATTTTTTTTTTAATAGAACGCTTTATTCGTTACATACACCTCTATATTGACTTATGAAAATATTTAAACATATTAATAATATCCTCGCACCTATATAAATTCTACGTTATTATGTTCACAATATTAAAACAATAAATATAATAGAGTAACCTGGTGTAGTGACATAACATTTGAAACGATGGTTGTAGATTCGATCCCCACCAAGGGGGAATGAATGGAGAAATAACATTGATATGCGGCGATCACGCAAAATTTCGAAATTAAGCCGATGCATGCTGAACTTAGACTAAATTCCGAGGGAATCTCGTATTAGTTAGATATTGAATCTAGTATTGACTAATATTAACTAGATTTCCTCGGAATACTCTAATATATAGCGGAATATAGCGTAAAGTTAAAAAAAGAAACTAAAATATTATAATAACAACAATTTCATATACAAAAAGCCATTTCAATCCACTATAGTATACACACAACATTATTATTATTAAATATGAATACGATTTCCCGAGCGAAAGTGATAGTAAGGGTTACCTAACGTTTCCTGAGGGCGAATTTTGTGATGTTTTGGCAGAGGCGCTTACAAATTTCCGCTTATGAGATGTTCTGTTGAATTTGATGTAAGCTTATCTTGTCTTATCTTTTTTACTGGTGAAACAAGTTTGCTTGTAATGCAGCAGTTTTGGTTATATTTTTCTGTTTTATTTTTAATTTTTATTGTATTTTTTAGTTTATAGTAGAAAAAGAGAAAGACAATTAAGACAGTCCGTTTAATACTTTTGCTCGATTTAAGTCTTAGTGCCAAATCGCTAGATTTTTTTTGAAAAGACCGGACACAAAAATATTTGCTATCTCTCTTTATGGAACCCATGAAGCCGTAGCAATAAAATTTGGAAATTATTTATTTTAGTAATTAATTATTTTTCCGGAATTAGAAAAAAATATAATTTATTGTTATTTAAACAATTGCTTATCATACAGACAATATTATAATATCGCATGTATTAAACAGCTTTGCTTTTAAAGCAAACAAGAAGCAAAACTTGTAACAAAACGTTATGAGACAAAACTTTGAAATTAAATGACACATCGCGCCATTCCCAGAACACATTTGTATTCTAATATATTACAAACTCGATTCCCCATATAAAGTATAAATATGTGTATGTGTACATATTTTTATTACTTTTTTGTTCCCAATAGATTTACAAAATTTTAAACAAAATATCAACTTAATAACCTGTTTTATAAAAAGGTTTATGTAACAAATTTTTTGTGATCTTTTTTTAGTTTTCAAGGTATAGCAGCGTAGGCAGAGAGAAAATAGAATTAGAGCTATGCCTTCTCCACCTTCCAAGTTCACCAATACCATACTTTATGTTACAACAGTTTGCAAATATAACCATTTTATATTCAATCGTAATGCAGTAGATGTTGAAATTTTATGGACGTTGGTCGTCAAAACGAATTTTCTTTTAAAACGTTTGGTGAGTACTATAAATATATATTCATATACATATTTAGGGAATTATACAGGTAAGTTATATGTAGGTAGGTTGTATACAGAATATATGTCCAGCACATTAGCAGGGCAGGATGAGGACCAAGTGTTAGTACACTCCATTTGTAGCAGAATTCAACGCCACGCTTCATCTTTTTACCAAAGCGAGTTTATAAAAGTAATTCATTTATTAATTTTCATTCTTATATGAAAGTAATGCATTCAACAAATCGGAATCCAATCGTCGAATTAGTCACAAATATAATAGTATATTTTTTGTTTTTCCCGACTGCTAAGGAAGGGTTATGTTTTTCGCGCGTATCTTGTATGTATGTAATATTCTTTATTACCTCGTATCTCCAGAACCGCTGAACGGATTTACATATTTGAGGTATCGTTAGATTCGTATTAGCAGCCCAAGTGTTCTTAGATAGGTGACGTTAATAAAAAATAATCATGGCGGCTGTAGTACGCCATTGCACTTAGTGAAAAAAAAAAGTTTTGTTTTGAATACTACAATATGGGTGTCAAATTCAAGAGCTCATTTTCAGGATTTCAAAAAGGTATATCACGATTATCGTTACCATAATAAATTCTAACAAAAAAATGAAAAATAAAAAAATATTTGTAAAAACAAAAACCCCGACTGCATCATAGAAAATAAACAAGTTCAATAGTTTATTAGGATTAACAGTCGGAACCTATAAGTAATTCTTCAATCAATGAAATCTTTACCAGGAACCCCGCATAATTTAAAGAGGTCCCGACTGTTAATCCTAATAAACTATTGGACTTGTTTATTTTCTATGATGCAGTCGGGGTTTTTGTTTTTACAAATATTTTTTTATGTATTTTACTATTTATGTGTGACAAGTACGATATGTAATTTACTAGTCCTCGTAGGCAAAGATAACTTAGTAACAAGACACTCAGCTCTCCGCCCGATTTAGAGACATTTCGTTTTGAGAGGCGGAACTCAACGCTACACTTTATTTTGTTACAATGAAAAAAATGTCATCAGTTTGAAAAATAAACGTCCAAGTTTATTGTAAACAGTTACGAAACAGCCCTCAATATTTGTATCTCATTCGAATGCCACTTAACTTAATTGTGACAGGACTGCTTTGTGTAAAATGGTAATTTATTAAGATTTAAGAAGATCTTTCTTGGATATAATGTAAAGTATGTTTTTTGTTAAAATATTATGTGACAGATAAGATGTTATTTTGTATATTGAGATTATGAAATATTTTTCATTCGTTCATATCATATTTGACAATGCCTTTTGTTTGATGAAGGCAAATATAAGAGACGTACCACGTTAACTATCACTCAATACTTTCATTAAGTGACTCTTTTCTCCCATAATGAGACACTACATCTCTTTTGGGAGAACGGAGTGACTTATTATTTCTTTCTATATATCCTGCATTACATTACTAGAGTGCATGCAAGTAAAAAGATGATATACAAACAATTTTTATCCATTATGGACGCTTTATCAGAAACACTGACATAAAAATTTTACAATTTAATGTATTCAATCATTTTTGTTCAAATATGTTGTAAAAGTAGTCGTTATTTAGAATTTACAACGAGCATTCGGTGTGTTCGTTTGGCGTGAATATTTGATCAGTAAAGCTTCCCCTAAGAGGTTCCTGCTGAAAATTCCTTATTTTTACCAACGATAGCAGCTCAAGGTAAGATTATTGGGAGAGCTTTTAGTATTTACATTTTTTATGGTGCAAACCTGATATCAGCGGTCTTATCGATTTCGTAAGAGAAAGTTGTATGAAATATATGAATCCTTAGAGAATATCTTTTACGATTTAGTATATGTATTGAATGTTTGTCTGCAAATTTTATATTTAACGTGTGTTTTTTACATCTAGTATTGGCGTCATTGTGGAAAACGATTCTTCAAGAATAAGATTTTGTACAAAAAAATCACAAATTCTCAAATATCTGCCGAGCAACTGAAAATAAAGCTAAAATGCATAAAGGTATAATGGACAGATACTGAGGTCCTTTACGCATAGACAACCGTTGATCCGCTTATTTCTAAAAAATCTCATTAAGCCAACCTTTTACCTATATGTACTATATGTATTTACATTATTACGGCGTTAATTAGAATATTAACTTATATCTCAATTATTTAAAGTAAAAATAATATTTTCAAATATATTTTTAAATATTAATATTGATAACAAGAAAAAATATATCATGTAAAAAGATAACGGACGAAGTGCCTCTAATGTCATATAATTAATTAACTAAATTAATTTACTGTTATCTAAACTTTAAGTAATTAAATATAAGTCAATATAGTTTTTTTTAATTACTTAAAGTTTAGAACAATAGCCTTTATTGACTTATATAAAGGAGCTTTGTGCCATCACTCAATGGGAATATACAATTATACATGTTTGATACAGATGCGACCATTTAAATTATCTCGTAATATGCCTTTGACTAAGCTTTCAACGTCTCAAGATAATGCATTATGCATTTCACGGATCTACAGATTTTTATTCTATATTTCTCTAATATTTAAAAAATTGGGCTGTAAATGGAGAGTGGGGAACGGAGTATTCTTACACTTACGGTCCCTTTGCCTATTCTGATATATATGAGAAGTAGCGTGAAGGTACAAAAGATCTATTATTAAAGATATTAGATTAAAATAATTATACATAACTCATAATTTTGTTGTGTTTATTTGTATCACATTTACATCCTCTTATCTAAAATAAAAATAAATCAGCTTCACGCTGTATCCCGCACACAGCGAGTAGGCAGAGAAAACCTAGTGTTAAGACACTCCGTTCCCCATTTTCCGCCGAATTCTGGAAGTATTAGTGTTGAGTGGCGGAACTCAACACCACGCTTTGCCACGACACTAGAGCGAAGAAATGAAAGGAAATATATATACATTTAAATAAATATTTCATCTCCTTGAGTGGGGATCGAACCCGCAATCAGTTGATTTTACAGTCCTACTTTGTGCCACTGGCCACTACTGGCCTCTTATCTAAAATGAAAATATATATTTTTTATACTAATATTACATACACGTCACATAATATTCCTTTCAGTTTGTTAAATATAACGTTTATCATATTTTGGTTGAACACTAAAAGCTTGCCTTCGGTGCAATGAACCGTGTTTACATCGCAACTTCAAAGCTCTATCGACGATGCTCCACTGAAGCTTTGGTTGACGTTTAATCAATATACTAACCATAAGAGTGTATGCCTTGAAACTATTTTTTTAAAGATACTTAGTGATATGTTATAAAATATAATTAATAAATAATAATTAAAAGGGGCCGTTGTAGGTTTGATTCCTCATAAACGTGAATGTGAAATAAGAGCCAAGTTAAATGTTGAGTTTTGCATCTTACATGGCTTTACCGACAAAATAATCCAGCAATTCTGCCAAATCAGTCGAGTTCTGAGTTCAGTCGGGATAAAATTCAAGTTCTAAATGTGACTTGGTATTTTTTTTACCATAAGACACTAAAGAAAATATCAACCTAATAGTCAATATAAGTTGAATACAAGCTAAGAATAAGAGGAAATACACTAATTTACAAATATAATAAATCCTATAATTAAAAAAACTCCGCACCCATATAGATTTCTGGCTCTTGTGCTGATGAAGTCGAGAAGTCGAGAAGAGTCGATTTTTGACGGAATTTAATACAGTAAGACGTTCGTTTATGTTGTTTGTTAACAAGAGATGCGATACGACCCCTGAAGTGCAAAGTCATGTACAAAATGCGCACGTAGGACATTTTAGAGGCCTCAAACACCATATAAAAAAATAGCAACCACGTGTAATTTTTTTTTCATATAATAATATAATACAAAAGAAGGTGATGCCTAAGATGACGCTTTTTGACCCCGTTGGGATAGTTGACTATATTCGTATTACAATATCGTGTACAATATACAAGGACGGATTTCATTTAAACCACGTTTTATTAGGTTGATTTGTATGAAAATGGATTGGAACCATTTGTAATAATTGTATCACTGTAAAATTAGACAGCTATACGAAATGTAAGTAACAATACATTAATATGGTATTATCGAGCTGGTCTGATGATGAAGCAAGAATTTAAATAGTAGAACACTATAGATCTACAGGTAAAGCAAGCTTCTTAAAGTATAGACAATATTTCTTTTTATAAATATTCCATTACCAAGAGAAAATACTGCATGGGTTTATATTTAACATTGTAATAGAAAATCACTGGAAACCATATACATATATCTGTTTATACTTACGATGTAAAATATGTCTCGTGCACGTAATTAAAATCTAAATAATAGATATACGTGGTGAATAATAAATAACGAGGGTTGTATCGAAAGAAATATTTACAATATCTTGTAAAATATAAATAAATTTATCATTAAATCATCACAATTTAAAGATAACATTATTTACATCTTTTTAAGGATGCTAGAAGACGTGCTAGTTAGCGGAACTCAACGCCGCGTTTCTTAACACACATACGTAAGTAAACCCCTAGTACATTACTAGTCGATTTATATTCAAACATCAGTAATCTAAAGTTTACCCTATATCACCAAATGGTATTCATAACCAAATTTAGCATTTATTTCGCCTAAGACCCCCGTCTCAAGGGATGACGTAAAGCCGTGCATTAAAAATCCATTTAAGTAATGCACTTACCATGTTTACGTTGTATGACAACAAGGGGTAAGTTTTATTATGTAAGGTGGATTATATGCTTCTAATAGCTTGTTAGAATATACATCAAAAACATTGTGGATTTATTATAAGCAATAAGGATAAAAGTGCTATAAAATATGCAGTACCTTGCTTGATATGGGATAAAGTCTTAAACTAGAAAAATAGTAAAAAAAATACGAAAAACTAATTTCTTACAATGTAGAGATTGTATGCGTTATATTATATTTATTTAGTTTCACACTATATCCAAATATATTAAAATATTCTATATGGAGTCTAGTAATAAGAAATTCTATTTCTCACTTTCCATCTGATTTTCGAGACATTGCGTGTTGAGTGGCGGAGCTCAACGCTTCGGATTGTATTGTTATCAAAGCTAGGAAGGTGACAATAATTCGTTCCCCGTACGTAACTAAAAACTACTGCTTGTAATAAAATAATATTATCCCATACAGAGAAACGTGATGAAGTTAATATAATTTGGATTAAATCCTATCAAATCAGATGATATATTATATAAAATGTTATAGAATATATATTTCTTATATATTATAAGAAAATCGATGTGTGATCACTAAATACTATTGACTTATAATAGAAAAAGATCGCATATAAGAATAACTAAAGCAATGAAAAATGTAGGAAGGTATGCTCTTCGTTATTTATTGCGCCTGTAACGATTTGAGGAGAACTTGTAGTGGGATCATTAATAAGTTTCGTTCTAACTTCGAAAAGATTGCAACTTCGAGCTCTTTTAAACCATTGCTATACTTTTTTAAAATAGCTTTTCTTGATTACTATGTAGCTGCGTAGTTCGAATAGGTTGTAAGTCACTATAGATTTGTTTTGAATTACGACATTGTGTGAATTAACTGTAGTTTTTGATAGTAAAATTGTATTCATTTCATTAAAACTGCTTTCAGCTGTGTAAAAGTGAATTATGAACTTTTCATAAACAGATTTATAAGGTGAAAAGTGGTTTTTACATTTTATCTATATTTTTATTTATTTTTATTATAATAAAATTGTAACGGCCGGTTTTTCCTTAAAAGGTACGGAGTACGAAATCCTATAAACACGGGATTTCAAGATTCAGGAACGAGATCGAAGTTTACGCGTGAAAAACTGCGCTTGCCGTGCACGTGTACTAGAATAAAAGAAAAATATTCAGCTATGCGGTATTCAGATAGATGGCATCTAAATACCATATAGCTAAATATTTTTCTTGAAATACAAAAAAAATTGCGAGTAAAATGAAATAAATTTCCAAATGACCTAAACTAATTAAGGAAGCTGTCGTGGCGCAGTGGTACCAGTGTGTGACTTTAAACGTTGATTTAAACACGACAGTTGTGGGTGCAGTTCCCACTCGGGGAAATAAATTTAAATATTTGAATTTCATATAGGAAAATAAACACAAGGTAAGTATATTTGTAATTCATTTCATACTAAATAAGTGTACATGTGTATGTGTAAGCTTAAGTTTGTTAACTGTATTCGTCTCATAATCAAAACCTATAAGGTATTTCCTAATCACAAACTTGAAATTAGTACAAAACCTTCTATAGGCGTATCCAACTCGCACTTGGTCGGTTCTTTCTTAAATACATTTAAATAAACATATTTCAAGCGGTCGTAGCCGCACAGGGCAGCCCCCGTCTAGTATACAATAATTTTAGTAGAACCGTACCGACCAATTATTTAAAAGTAAAAAAGACATTTGTAAAAAATATTGTGTCCAGCTTTTACTATATAACTTTTACCTTGTTTGCGTGGATTTTAAGATATCAAATGGAAAATCTATAATCTTTCTGATATCCCTATAATCAATACTAACCTGCCTACATGCCAAATTTCATCCTTCTAAGTTGAGTAGTTTTGTGTGTGCGGATTTTTAAACTACCCAGTGGAAAATCTTATTCTCAAAAAGTCATTAGGGCTAACATCAATAGCCTCAGATTCGAAAAAAAATTTATAAAACATTAAAAAATAATTTCAACTTTTTTAATATTAGGTACTATATGTAGTTCATATAATATATGTAGTTTATAATTTTATAAAGTAACCTTAGGGTTACATTATAAAATAAATGTTAGCATTAGTTAAACGATAGCATAAATATATCACATGTTAATTGAAAAATCCAGATTTATAGTTAGTTATCTGGTGTCGATGGAAATACGATTACATCGCATTGAGCTTCTAATTAAAGATATCTATTTGGGAGGTTTGCGATCCAGATTAAATACGATTGTTCTTAATTGGATGATATTTTCTCGATTTCTTTTCAAATAACTAGTGTTAACTTGTAACGTCAATAAAATGATTAAGCAGATTTCTTAAAATTGAATTAATTATTCTTAATATTATGAGATTTTTTATCTTCACGCTGTATCCCGCACATAGCAGGGTAAGCACAAGGAACCTGCGAACTTAATTTTAAGATCAAGACATGTAGAGTTGCGGAACTCTACGCTGCTCTTTGCCTCTTTACAAAAGCGAAAAATGAAAATATTAAATCTTTCATTTTCTTTCCTGCGCTACAACTGCCTCATACATTTTCTCGAAATGAATACCAGAATCAGTCGTATAAAAGAACATACAATAATAAAATCCATTCATATATGAAATATATGAAGAAATATTGTATGAAACATATGTAACATATTCAATAAGCACTTGTTGTCACTACTTTATTTATTTGGAGTAGCTTGTCAAAGCACATATAATATTATATTGATATTGAGTATAACTGGACGTGACGGTTGACCAAACGCCATTAGCGGTAGCGTAAACAGTGTCATGTCACGTGACAGCGACGTGTTAGATAAGTACTTACGGTATCGATATGGCGTTATGGTAACATCGGGTATGGGTATTAATTTATTGCGTCGGTTATTAAATTATCTATTTAATAGCGTAATTCAGATTTATATATATATATAAAAAAAAGTGATTTTGTATTAAAAGTAAAATTGAAAATGTACTAAGATTTTCTGTATTTTTTTAATAAAAGACTTAACAAGGAAATGCACTAACTATGTAAAAATATCGGTGCAATTCAACAAAAAAATATATATTAAATTTTAAATTTATTTTCACCTGAAACAAGGGAAAAAGGAGGATAAGCAATTGTCTGTGCCCTAAAATAACATTTTAGGATGCGTACCCATTTAAATTAGCATTAAGTCCCATAATCCAGCTAATGTATTTCTCATAATTAATTTCCCGATTCCATGTGACCCTCGATGATCTGCCCTTAATGCTACCAGTTTAAATAATAAGCCTTTGTGATTACTTTATTTTTTTGCTGCGATTATTTTTTTCATCGTTAACGCCCAATAATCTAGAGATTGGATAGATATATGAAACAATCTAAGATTGACGTTGGAGATAGGTTATTAATATTGGGCGTAAATGATTAAGGTTATTGTTGGCTTTTATGGGTCAATATTTGATAAAATACTATCCCTCCAAAAATATACTGTGAAAATCAGCCACGTCTTAATGAAGCTGATGTTGCTCTATAAAAAATAATGAAATCTCTAGGTAAAGCCAAACTAATTCTGAGGTTTAGGTACTCATAATACTTTAAACATAATTACGTGTGTATTTCAATGGCCAAGTCACGTGAAATTTAATTATATTAAAAAAAAAATCGCAGTAAGGAACTTTCAAATTGGCTTGACTTGCTAGAGAGAAAAAGAAGTAAAATTCCACAAAAAAAGTACTTCTTTTTGCAGAAAGCAGGTTTTTACTTCTTAAAATTAAAATTAAATTAATTTTCTAATTACACTTTTTTCTAATTACACTTTTTTTTTCTTATATATATGTTAATCAGTAGAAGAGGCCTATCACACTGAATCATTTTTGTTAAGACGACACTTCCATTTGTCTCATAGCTTAGGCGAGCTCTAATTATTCATCATGCGATAGTCCAGACCTTTAATTTTTGTATATCAAAAGAAAAATCCCACCACGCTGAATAAATTTTGCAAAGGTAGATTCTAGCTTCCCACTCGACATGTCAGGGGCCATGCTCAAATAGAACATTATTAATTTAAGTTATTCTCAATTTTTAAGCAAAATACTAATTATCTAAGTTTAGAATTTATAGGCGCTACCTAGAATTATAATGAAATCATAATCAATATGAAATCATAATAGATTTTTATACATTCCCATAAAATTGTTAATAACTTTACTTTATTTATTCACTAAGAGGTGCCTATTTATTAAGATACTGTGTTCAATCAAGGCATAAAATGCCTAATTAAATTCTTGCCCAAAAGCCACAAGGAAAAATTTTAGTTAATTAACTTGGGCGAGTTTGAAGCTACATAGCTACTTTATATAATGAAAATGGTTTGCACTCGATTTGTTCAATTTTAATAATTAAACATGAATTAATTCATGAGGCGCTTTGTGGCGTAGAAGCACGCGTGTGGGTTCGATCCCCACTCGAAGAACTGAAATGTTTAATATTTTAATTTCTTAGCTCTGGCGTAGAGGCAAAACGCGATGTTCAGTTCTGCCACTCGACAAACAATGCCTTCAGAATTCTGCGGCAAATAGGGAATAGAGTAATTTAACACTAAGTTCCCTTTGCCTATCCTACTGTGTGCGGGATGCGGAGTAAACTACAAAAAGGAATTATCATACAAAAATTAAATGTGCTGAAGGTCTAAAGAGAATGAAGCCAATATATATGAAGAAGTAGGTGTCCCTACTAGAAGCAGGTGAGATCTCCATAATGGCCTAGAATCTAATTGCATGAATCTGCTGGTATCTGTTTTTTTAATGAATCTAATTTTAAAGAATGATACATGATAGTAAAATAGATTACACTACGGTTGCCTAGAAGAATCATGCCGCAATCACCTTTAATGAAATTTATGGTAATTCGTTTTTGTTAAAAATTGCACTCATATGTTTTTTTATGTGAATCCAATATCATTTAAAGAGATAATAACATAAGAAATTGTAAAAATAATGGGAGTTGAGCTCAACTGAGAGGTGGCTCTCAGTTGAGCTCAACTCCAGTGTCAGTTAATGTTGAAAATTTGCACTGTTGTGTTTTTTAAGTGAATTATATATCAAATTAAAGCTTATTCTTTTGGCAACACTTAAAACGTGGTTGCCTGTAAAATAACTGCAGCAAGTCGAAGTCGTTATCTATTGAAATATTTTTTTCTATGAAAATTGAAGACAAAATGCTCGGTGTGCCTTATGTTTTAAAGAGAAATACCATGTAGCAGAAGGTCAATCTTAAAATCAATGGTTATGCTTAGTGTATATCTGGTAAATGATAATTTATTAAGTACATACAGACAATTGTGTAAAGACGAAGTCATCCTTGTTTTTCAAGTGGAATAATGAAGTATATAAATGAAATTGTGTCTTTGCTGAGTTTATTTTTTAATTTTTGTCTTTGTTAACTCATTTAAGAAAGCTAAAGAAAGAAATTCAAAGAACAAGTATAACCAAGCTTCTAGGTTTTTTTAAGTGGACAATTGCCAGAGCAATGTCCGCGCTTATCGCCAATATCAACGAGAAACTAAGCTTCCGTCCTACGGGCTTCCATTTGCTGTCGGCGGTTTTTGCTCCGAACACATGCTTCTAAGCGCTGGTGTTCCCTAAGGGTACGTGTTGCCCTCTACGCTGTTTCTTATGTATATTAATGACATGTTATAAGATTCTAGCATTCATTGCTATGCAGATGATAGCGCAGTGGACGCTGGTTACTCCAGCCGTGCAAATCTTTCTCGGAAAAACGGCGACCAGTACCTATATAAACTTGTGGCATCCTTCGGGTATGTTTCCTCATGGAGTGAAAGGATTTGGTTCAATTCAATCCCAAAAATACAGAAATTTCAGCTTTAACCACAAAAAAAAACCGATTTGTCGTATCGCTAGTCTTCCAAAACACTCGCCTTACAGCCGCGCCTAGTATTACCATATTAGGCCTTAGCGTTTCGAGTGACTGCCAGTATCGCGATCATCTGGAAAGTAAGACCAAGTTGGCCTCAAAGAAACTGGGGGTCATCAACAGAGCGAGACAGCGCTTCACGTCAAAACACCGATTGGTCCTGTATAGGGCCCAGGTTCGGCCTCATACGATGTACTGTTCTCATCTATGGGCTGGTGCACCCCAGTATCAGCTTGACCCAATTGATCGCATACAACATAGAGCCGTTCGAATCGTTTGTGGCGCGATGATCTGTGCAGGGCTTGACAAATTGGCTTTACGTAGAGTTGTCTCCTCGCTGTGTGTTCTCTACCGCATTTATCATGGGGAGAGTTCCGGTGAGAGAACTTTTTGACCTGTTACTTGTTACTGTTACAATTTTCCATTCACCAATCCATACTATCTGGATACTTGGTACTCCACTACTGTGCGGTTTTATAGGAACTTCTTTCCACGCGCCACACAACTATGGAATGCCCTGCGGCAGTGTTTCAAAGTCGATACGACCTAGGTACCTTTAAAATCTCCACTTTAAAGGCCGGCAACGCAAGTGTAGTTCCTATGGTGTTACACATGGTCGTGGGCAAGTGGCGGTGATTTCGTACCATCGGGTGACCAGTACGCTCGTTTGCCTTGTCTTTTTCCATATAAAAATTAAGCTATCATTTATATGTTTATATTTTAAAACGACTTAATTATTTAATGAATTCAATAATTACAAATATCGGTCTACCAAGGTATTAATTTTATCATGGTCCCTAATATAATGAAGGGTGCAATTATTGCGGGTAATTTGTTTATTAATTAAGAAAATATTTATAATTTTAATAACACAATAAACTGTTATGAAAAATTTTCAATTTCAAAACATTTCAATAAACTTTATGAGACAAGACGTGGCGCAGGGGTACAAAATGTGACTGTAAAACCTACTGGTTGTGGGTTCGATCCATACTTGAGGAGATGAAATATTTGTTTAAATTTATATTTTTCCATTTCTTCGCTCTGGTGTCAAGGCAAAGCGCGGCGTTGAGTTCTGCCACTCAACACGCAATGCCTGCAGAATTGGGCAGAAAGTGGGGAACGGAGTGTATTAACACAAGGTTCCCCCCGCGTACAATACAGTGTGCGGGATACAGCGTGATTAAAATAATAATTATGAATAGTTGCACCTGGGGCAACTATAAATTTAATATAAATACAAATAAAATATATTGCGATAAATAAAATGTTCGCATAGTCTGTCCGTTTAATCTCCCGTGACTTTTCTTAAGTATATAAAATCTAAAACGGCCTATATTCCTCTCCACTATAACTGTCCAGAATCGTTAGTTAAAATATAAGAAAGAAAGCGCAAGGACACCGCCACTCGCCTCTACACCGTGAATTTCCATCAGAACGCGGCTGCAACAGTCTTATGGAACTCTCCGGGACGTTTATGTGCGATCTTTCTGAAGATACTTGTTATGCTTGTTCATATTAAAATTGAATTAGAATGGCGATTTCTACACTAAAACAGTTCTTAGATTCATAGGCGTATACTACATAAATATAAACACCAGAGTTCCAGGACCTACATTAGCACCACACATCAATATGAGACGGGCGGACACTACTACATACGCGATAGGATGGGACATAAAGTAGCATCACACCTACTTATTACATAATGAGTTATAGAACTGTAGAAGCCGTTCTACTGGTATATGTATATGTTCAATACCACTTACGCATCGCTTACGCATCGTAAGCGCACCGCAAGACCACGTCGATCACGGTATAACAATCAAAAGCCATAGCAATCCACCTAGTCAAGCATATTAGTTAGTACCAGCGAATCCAAGCAGCAGTCGGTTTTTACTCCAATATCAGTTATTAGTAAAACATAAGGTAAATGAATTCCGACAATCGTATAAATAGTTTATATTTTATAACCTATATTCATATTATATAATATTTATAAATGGTATTATTTTTTTGTAAATAAGTATTTTCATTTAATAATAATTTCTATATCTTCGTGCTCCGTACATTATTAAAATAGTAATTTTATAAACCTACCTAATAAAACATCTTTATGCATTTGTTTCCACTTAATAATTAAATAATATTTATCTCTGTATACTAATAGGCATTACATGCATTAATATTGATCTTCTTTGTTTTAATAATAAGCTATTAAAAACTTATCGACGAAATATTCCAAAACAAGGAATCGTTAATAGTGACAGCACTCATAACTTTTCTTACCAGCCTTGTATACTTATAATAACTATCTTACATATTTTTTTAAATGTAAAATATAACGAAATATATATTAGTTATAAATTACAACTTCTCTAAATAATTTTAACAACCATCATTCACCAGACGCGTCCGCCATGGATCCGTTATTACATTACGTATTATGATTATAATAACGCGCTAACACTTCTAACGTCAATAACATAGTGTAATCAAAACCGAGGCAACATCCCACTGCGACGATTTTCTATTTCAGGGACTCGTCTTGTATTCAAAGAAATTTATGTAGAGAAAAATATATATCTAATATAAACCTATATTTACAGTTTGCGTTAGAAGAAATACTATTTGAATATTTAATTTAGACTTTGTTTCTACCATCAAAATATTTTTATAAATATTTAAATATTATATGTATTATTTATTTATGTATGTTGCTTATTATATTGATTTTCCTGTATATTAAATATAAATATTTATTAACATTATTTATTCTTATTATTATTAAATTCCCTCTCCTATAATTTAATACACTCTCACCATCATTTATTATACAAATTTTACGTGCAATACATGTAATGTGTTTAGAAAACAAACTCAGCGAATACAATATCATGACTTCATTATGTCACTTTAAAAACATGGATGATTTCATTTTTACATAATTTTTTGTATGTACTTAATATGATTAAAATAATAATTTAATAAATGAGCACTAAGAATAAACTTTGATTTTAAGATTGACCTTCTATTACGTGGTATTTTTTTTTAAAACATAATGCACGCTGCGCATTTTGTCTTCTTTTTTAATAACAAACCGAAACCGGAAGAAAATGTTTCAAAAGATGGCAACCTCTACTTGCGGCAGTTATTTTACAGGCAACCTTCACCATCTTTTGTAATGTTGAGAATAGAATAAGAAATTAATAGTTTTATATATAATTCACTTAAAAATACATGAGTGCAAATTATCACCATTAAGTGACCTGTTTAAACCAGGCAACCCTGGGGTTTCGGCTAACTGAGAGGTGGCAACTATTCTTTTTACAATTCCTTATGCGAATATCTTTCAAATGATATTAGATTCACATAAAATCATATGACTGCAATTTTTTAACAAAAACGAATTACCAAAAATTTAATTAAAGGTGATTGCGGCACGATTTTTCTAGGCAACCTTGGTGTTATAATACCATGGTGTAATAAGTTATATTAAAAAAACAGATATCTGCAAATTTATGCACTGGGACCTTGACCTATATGGAGGCCGTTTAACTACTGTAATCATTTAATTTGTTTAATAATGCATGCGCTTAGAATGTTGTACGAGGATGTGGTCTGCCAACTTAGTTGTTTATGAGCTATTTTTATATTTTAAGCGTATTTTGCCTTTTTTTTATTTATACTAAAAAAATAAAACTGATATTTCCTGTGGTAATAATGAACCTTCATCTTTAAATCTAATAGGAATCAAAAAATATTTGCTAATTTCGATAAAAGCAGCGTCAAGTTAAAAACTATCAAGTTTCCTCTCATTATACTTTCTACAAATTGAGCTCAATTAATTAAAACTCGGCTCAGCATTACTTAGTAATTCTTGAAAGTTTGTAACACGAACGCCTAAATTTCTTAAACGAAAGGATTTTGTTTAGAACTTTTACACAAGATATTATATTACAAGCTTGTGTAAGTAATTTATAAAGATACGACTTAGTATATCATAATTTAATTAGTTTATATATTTTTTTTTTAGCTTCACGTACACTGATTACCATTAATGAGAGTGAAACCATGAATCTAGTGCTATGTCACTCCGTTCCCCACTTTTCACTGAATTTTGTAAGTATTGTGTAAAGTAAAAAGAAAAAAGTTGTGTAAAGTAGCGGAATTCAACGATACGAGCCTTTATGCATAGTTATTACTACATTTTCTATAAAATTCGCCGTGTCATCAAAACCTTCCCGGGTCCTGGCCTGGTCCCCGTGGACTTACAATTATGAAATTTGGCTTACATTTTACCGTTTTTTTTACTTAAAATTCATTTGAGATACAAATATAAAAAATACTATTTGCATTTAAAATGTTTACTACCAATCTAATAAGTCTAAAATGGGATTACTAAGAAGTAATTTTCAGATCAAATTAGTTTGAGATAAAAAAATCTCAATAAAGATAATATTTAAGATAATATTTTGATTAAATTTATAATAACATTGTCCTACATAAATTTAATGTTCGATGAGAAATGAAAAACAGAATCACTTAATTTAAATCATAATACTTTCTACTTTTACTTTAATATAATAAATCTTAAATTAAAACTTTTTACCTGTATTCCTTATGTCTATTACATATATGCAAATAAGCAAAGGGAACCTAGTGTAAAGGCACTTTGTTTCTAGTCTCCCAATTTTTGAAATAATTCATTCCCCTGAGTGGTTATCGAACCCGTAACTATAACGTTATATAACGTCCGCTTTTATTTAATATTATATTATAAAGCAACTAAATGAGGCAATTTTCTTAACAATTTCGTATAATGAGTGTAGAAATTATAAAAGCTTCCGAGTGAAAAGGCGACACTCTTATTAGAAGTGTTTAAATCTTATGAGCCGCTGTTTCAAAGAAAAGACGAAAATAAATGCTTGGTTATTTTAAGTAAAATATTAATTTTTTTTTTGCAGGTTTGCAGAAAGATAACTATAAGAATAATATTTTAACATAATAATACTTTGATAATAATGATCGTACGCGACAATATTTTAAAGATCTGTAATTTCTGATGAATACCGCGTGATGTTTTGATTTCCTTAATTGATGAAGATCTGGACATTTGAGCAAATGTTGTTAAGCGTTAAAGACATTTTCTATTGAAACATAAAAATCGAAATGAAACATTTGATGAGTAACCATAAAAATCCAGCAAAAGTATAGTTTTTATTCCAGATTTTTATGCCAAGACAGTGACATATGTTGATATAAAAATTAAAGAAATGGAATATGTGATTCAACCAGTAATGTCCTAAAAATTGGGCGAAAAAAATTGGAAAGTATACAGATTCCCTTTGCCTATCTTTCTATAAGCGGGATACAATGTGAAGTTAAAAAATGAAAATTTATTAAACACATATAGACATAAACCTACTCAAACGTAACTTTTTATTTTCCTCACATTTAGTTCATATCTTAATTATAAACAATAGTAAACTTTAAAGTTCTATTCGTATACAAGTTTCTGAGCATTGCTATCGCGAGGAAACTTTACTTTTACCACAATTAAGTGTGACGTTAACTGCTCTTAGTGTTGGTAATGTAGTGTGAGAGATTAATAAGGTTATACTTACATCTACAAAATAAAATAAATAAATAAATAAATCAGCTTCACGCTGTATCCCGCACACAGCAAGGTAGGCAGGGGGAACCTAGTGTTAAGACACTCTGTTCCCCACTTTCTGCCGAATACTGGAGGCATTGCGTGTTGAGTGGCAGAACTCAACGCCGCGCCTGTCCTCGACACCAGAGCGTAGAAATGGAAATATCAATTTAAGTAAGTATTTCATCTCCTCGAGTGTCACAAAGTGTGACTGTAAAACCGACTGGTTGTGAGTTCGATCCCCACTTGAGATGAAATTCTACATTGCTGTGTGCGGGATACAGCGTGAAGCTGATTTTTTAAATATATTAAACATGACGTAAAAGTTATTTATTATAATATTTGTTTTTAATTTATCCTTACAAAAGAGCTTAGAGAAAATAACCAAAAATATAAATCTCATTGAATCTATAGAAATTGTATTTAATTGAAATTATTTATTGAAATATGCTTAGAATTTATTATCACAATATCACATCAGAAAAGGCCTATTCAGAATTCAGACGACTCAAATAAAGTCACAGAAGTCAAAGTCCTTTTTCATTTAAAAAGTTTTTAGAATATATAAAAGAAAACCGTAGAAAAATATTATCTATAGAATAATGTGTTCGTAGACGTGTGAAGGCTCTAATAAATGTACATTCAGGATTATCTAGAGAAGACCTATAGTAAAATATTCGATCCAATCAACACTAAAAAAGATAGTAGTCGTTCAATTCTGTCGCTAGTTTTTACGATGTATCGCCTACGTGCGTAACGTTTTTTTTTGTTTCATATCAGTCGTAGATATATTCGAAGGAGTTGGTATTTTCTTGCTACTATAGATTTTGTAATTTTATGTATGTTGGCTTATTAGTATTATAATATAAATAGTGCACAGAATGGACAGAAAAAAGATTTTCGTTTTTTTGTTATTTACGTATTGGGTAGCGAAACTTCCGAATAGAGATCGTTATCAAAGTGCTTATAGATATACAATGCGTAGGAGAGCCTGGACATCTTTTAATATTAAAAGTAATAAAAACATTAAAATAAATTTAAAAATATGAATATTTAAAATTAAAAAGAAAAACTATGTAAGCAAAAAAAAAATCCATTCCAAAAACAGATGCTTATAGTTTGTACTAAATTTCCTCGTATAAGTTGTTTCTTGTCACGAAATCGTCGGCAAGCTGACGCTACTCGCTTTTGACGAAGTTACAAAAAGACAAAGCAATGCCAGATGTCATACTATTAAACTATTGTATTTACTTATTTATGTTTCACAAATTAGAAGGATGTTTGCAAAATTGAAAATATATAATTTATAATATTGAAAAAATAATTATTAATGAGTTAATTGCTGGCTCTTCTCAAAAGAAGTGTCTGTCTGAGACGGTTTTAGCTTTATCGCCTTTCTTTTAAAAATGTTTTAAAAAAATATATTTGAATTAATATGTTTTTTGAACTATTATGATGCAATGATATATCGTGATGGGTTTGGTTACGATTTATTCGAGGGAAAAAAATATTTTTATTTCTCCGCTTTATGAAGATTTTTCACCACATCTTGCAGAGTGCGCAGTGAGAATCAAACATGCTTGTTTTACGTTTTGGATTTGTATCGAGTATTGAGTTTATCGTGTCACATTAATTTACACTATGTTCACAAAAAATTAACTCTACCTACTCTCTCTACTCCTTTTCCATCACAAGAATACAGCAAAAGGGAAAAAAATATGCTCATATTTTATTCTGTTTACACTTTCAAAGATATTAAACATCCCCTATTTTTCCTCTTTATTTTCCCTCAAAAACCACAGCAAAACCTCTCGATAACGTCCATATAGTAGAGCCTTAATTAATTGAACTCGTCTAGAATCTTAGCTTTTGAATCAGCTTTTTTATCTGTTACCTTATACGTGTTTTGATATTTCAAAATATATCTTATTGCAATGTATTAAAATTGATATTAAAATGACAAACATTGACTTTAATTTGCAATTTTCCGGCTTACTATTGCTGGGGGATTAAGTTATAGCGGATAGAATCTTTAATTTCCTTAGGGCTTAGGGTTGACAGTTTTTTTTTTATCGTATCGTAATGGCAGTCTGTTAAAAGGAGCATTTAGCTAATTTGGACGATTTACGTCAATTTAAATATTATGTTATTTTTACGTTTCTACCTGAAATAAAAGCGCGTAGCTTAAGTACCGTGTTGAGTTTCGGTAGGCAACACGTAATGTTTCGAATTAGATCAAAAAGTGGAGAACGGAAAGTTTAAATTCTAGCTCATTTCCCCGTCTCCCTACCCTGGTATGTGCAATATACAGTGTGAAGATTAAAAAATATGTATTATTCGTTCATTGTATACCTCTAAATGCTACACATCGTATCCTATACAAATAGCGTAGTGATAATTCCCTACAAAAGCCATCCATCTAAGAGAAGTAGCAAATTAAGTAGTCAAAATTAGAGCCACGCTTGCTATTCGCTACACTTCGCTAATCTTTTAAATATAAATTCACAATCTGTTTCTCTCCAACTTCGTCCAAGACATCTTTAAATAATGTTAAACGAAGTAACTCCCTATTGATGTACGTGGAAATTTTTATCTCAGAAACCAATTTTAATGTGGTGCATTTCCTCGAGTGGGGATCGAACCCACAACCAGTCGATTTTACAGTCACACTTTGTGCACATAATTCACGACTGGTCTCTACATATATAAGATTTTATATTTTTATACTTTATACTAATATTAGGAAGCTGAAGAGTTTAGAACGCGGTAATCTCAGGAACTATTGCTTTAAATTGAAAAAATATTTTTATGTTGAAAAGTTCATTTATCATAGAAGGATTTAGACTATGTTACACCATGTTAATAGTTTCGATGGACCCCTTTGCACTTATGATCATAGTGTTACGTCTAACACTAAGAATGTGTCATGTATCATTCAGAACTCTTAAGGGTTTCCATTTGACCATAGTGACAAAATTGCACGTAAAAGTTAATCTCTATCTCTTCTCTATATATAATAAAAGGATAGAAAAGTCAATTCTGTACATGAAAGATATAAAAAAAATAAAAATTAGGTCGGTTTATATGTCGATTATAGAACTTAAAAAACCACTCAACAGAATTCTTGTCTGTCTGTCTGTCTGTCCGTCTGTCTGTCTGTCTGTCTGTCTGTCTGTCTGTCTGTCTGTCTGTTTGTTTGTTCGTCAATCACGCAAAAACTACTGGACAGAGATTGATGAATTTTTGCATGGTATTAGCCTAGGGTCTCAAGGTACATTTTTTTTGGGTTTCATTCCGAATTTCATTATAGTTTTATTTAAATAAAATAAAAACTGAATAATGTAAATTACTTAAAATATCGATAACTACTGTATGAAATTAATTTATTTTTAGCATGGTAATAGTTCAAAACCTAATGTATCTTATAGAATAGTTTTTATCATAGAGTACAAAGAAATTTTACCAGAAAAAATAACATAATTATATTTTTTTATAAAAAAAATCGACTTCTTCAATTTCAATCGGATTTTATACTCTGAACTTAACCAAACTTTCACCAAACTACCCTTTATGTGTACCCTTTCTAATAAAAAAAGAATCATTAAAATCGGTTGAGTTGATATTGAGATATTAGTCCATTTGTCGCGCACATACAAAATGTAAATTTGAGATTTATATGATTTTTTCATAGATACCATTGTCGGAAATGAATTAAATTAAAATAGGACTACATGGAATGCACTAGCTTCCAATTAAAAAAAGAATCATCAAAATCGGTTCACACAGTCAAAAGTTCTGAGGTAACAAGGATAAAAAATACAGTCGAATTGATGACCTCCTCTTTTAAGAAGTCGGTTAATAGAAATTTGGCATAATTAAATTACGATTATTGTATTTAACCACAATTTAAAAGAAGAAAGTAAATTGAGGCCGTTCGTGGCACAGGGGCACAAAGCATAAACTGGTTGTGGGTTCTATTCTCACTTGAGGAA
>JAATLQ010035568.1:0-30122 GCA_013421005.1 Heliconius erato x Heliconius himera
TGGATATAAACCTACGTTATTAATAGTTACATTATTCACTGTCCTCCTATCATTGTTAGAGGAGTAAAACAAATTATATAATCTAATAGCTGTCAAATGAAGGCCGTGACACGCGGAAGATGCTTAAACAGTGTAAATGCAAAAAATATATAATAAATAGTACTTTAATTGCTTTTGTGACTGATTGTTTATTTTCAGCTGAATCTTCATTGAGCATAACTCAATGTTAAGTGATTATTTCTCGATTCTTATTATTTTTTTGTTACGTATTTCAAAAGGAAAATCAGTCATTTCCGCAGTGTGGTAACGAGGTAAAACGCGGCGTTGAGTTGCGCCAGTCAACTCGCAATGGAATTTGAGAATATCTTATATGATGTTGTTTAATTAGTAAGAATGGAGATCGAAATTAATATAAATATTAAATATTTCAGATGGAATTATCTATTAAAATGTTGATTCTTCTTTTTCTTTTTATTCTGATGAAGTAAATACAGGCATTTATTTTATTTTCCTATTAATGTGGACTTTCATTTTATAAGAAAACAACAAAAAAAAATATCTTATTTCTCTATGTAAAATATATATAGAATAGAAGAGTCTAGTTTTCATTGAATATATTATATTTAATTCTTACTGCAATTTCGTTTTCTATTTTTGCATGTAGATTGTGGGATGTGTAAGGTTGAATTGCTTAATATATTGCTGACAAATCAGTTAAATTTTATATTTTACTGACGTCTCCGTGGGTGTCATGCGTCATTAAGGCAAAGTATGATGTACGAAATTGCAATATTTTTTTTTCAACTTCACGCTGTCTCCCGTATATAGAAGGGTAGACAAAAAAGCTAGTGCTAAGACACTCCGGTCCTCACTTTCCGCCGAATTTGTTTAGAGGCATTGTCAGAAGGAAAAAAAAATATTAAATTAAAATTTTAAATTTATTTTTCCATTTCTTCGCTCTGGTGTCGAGGTTCAGCGCGGCGTTGAGTTCTGCCACTCAACACGTAATGCCTCCAGAATTCGGCAGAAAGTGGGGAACGGAGTGTCTTAACACTAGGTTCCCTCTGCCTACCCTGCTGTGTGCGGGATACAGCGTGAAGCTGATTTATTTATTTTTTATTTATTTATTAAATATTTAATTTCCTCGAGTGGGAACCGAATCCACAACCTGTCGCGCTTACGCTTATTTAATCACTCGCTTGTGCCTCTGCGCTACTACTGGCATCAATTACGTACATATAATGCAATATTAAATAATCCTATTCTTTTTAATGATCGTGACATAAACATTTTCTAATTTACTTTTTCTATAATTTTAGTTACAAATCAAAACAAATATAAAGTAATAACAATAGATATTTATATTTAAAGAGATAAATTTTCATCGTAACGAGTGGAAATTATAACAAGTTTCATATTTTTAAACGAAGCTATAATATGTCAAAAACAAAACGTGGTTAATATTACTATAATAATTTATGTTCACACTATGTATGTGTTATACACTATTTCTATATATTAGAGAGTGTAGAGTTTGCTTGATTGAACGCGCTAATCTCGGGAACTACTGATTCCAATTAAAAAAAATATTTACATAGAGGCCAGTCGTGGCGCTGCGGCACGAGGTGTAACTGCAAAACCGACCGGTTGTGGGTTCGATCCCCACTCGAGGAGATGAAATATTTACTTAAATTTATATTTCCATTTCTTCGCTCTGGTGTCGAGGTTAAGCGCGGCGTTGAGTTCTGCCACTCAACACGCAATGCCTCCAGAATTCGGCAGAAAGTGGGGAACGGAGTGTCTTAACACTAGGTTCCCTCTGCCTACCCTGCTGTGTGCGGGATACAGCGTGAAGCTAATTTATTTTTATTTTTTAAGTAATGAATACCTGTCTATATTATAAAAAAAAATATTTTTGTTTTATAAAAATTGAGTTGAATAAAATTTCAAAAGATACGAAGCATTGTCGCGTTAAGTATCGTTAGGTTTAAACGGGTTCCTATCATTGCCTATCGACGCTCTCCATCATTAATGATAACCAATTAGAGTGATGTGAGTGCGTTGACTCGTAACCTACTATTTACTACCCAACCTAAGCATTCCTATTTTACTACGTAGGTCACATAACAAATGTTACTTCACGTTGTATCCCGCATCTGTAGGGTAGGCAGAGGGAGCTTAGATTTAAGACACTCCGCTCTCCACTTATCGTGTACTTCTGGAGGCATTGCGGATTGTATAGCGGAAATCAACGCCGCGTTTTGCTTCGACACTAGATCGAAGAAAGAAAATTTTAACCTTACTTTTTCTATTTTGTTACATTACACTGTATGTAAAAAAGAGAAAAATATATAAAAAACACTAAATGCATATTGAAAATCTATTCGGTTTAAATAGATTCTGTGTCCCATTTGTAAAAAAGTACATTTTATTAATTACATTTTCGTTAACCATCTTTGACTTTGAGGTTACCACAGCCTTTTTTACATACTTATAGGCTCACACAAAAATACTGTATATTTTTGTGTGACGTGCGATTTGTCTTGTCGTCTTCTTTTCATATTTCATCATACTAATATTTTAAGTGTGAATGTAAGTCTGTTTGTTACTCTTTCACGTCATAACTACTTAACCGATTATCATGAAACGTTGTACACATATTCTTAGAGATATTAGAAAGGACACAGGATACTTTTTATTAAAATATTATGTTTAAAAAAATATTATCCTTTGGCTATAATATAAAAATATGTTTAAACTCTAGTACATTTATAAATACAGAATAATCTAGTGATTTAGCGGAAGAAGCCGCGAGCGGATCGCTAGTATTAATGCAAAAGGTTCGAAGCAAATTTTAAATTCTTATGCAAATTTCTCAGGTTCTCTTTGATGAATGATCAAACGGCTGATACATACATTTCATATAGTAATTACAACTTATTCACCGATCAAGTTGAATAAAGTGTGGGTAAACAATGTGCATGATGTAAGATAATATGTAAAAATCTTTATGAGTCAGGCCAAGGTTGCTCCATCTGGCCATGGCTTAGACACGTCTACGTTCATACCCTAAAGAGGTTATAGCGAGGAAATGAAGAATATAATATATGATATTTGTCATATATAAGGTAAACTTATTAAAACTTCAATCACGTTTCAAATATAAAAATAATAAAATTTTGTAACTACAGTCCTTTATTTAAAAAAAATAGTTCTTTATTGAGATGTTTTTTTTTAATCTTCAACACCGCGCTTTTCCTCGACACCAGAACAAGGTAAATAAAATATTAAATATCTCCTTAAAAGGATAAATATTTTAATTTTATATTGACTTCCGCTTTTGTTATGCAGTAGGTACTTAATTATTTCATTTGTATTTAGTATGACTTCCGGAGGATATGGTGTTCTTACTATTGATTTATTTCTATTATAACTCTATTTACTTATAGCGAGTGAGAAGAGTGAATATCGCAGTTGCTAAATATGAAATGTGTATATAAAAATAAATTACATATGATCATTGATTTAGAAAAAAGAAATGAAGAAGAGATGTAGAAAGACACATTTTTAATAATATGTACTAAAGTCCACTAATTAAAGTGTCACTTGATATAATTTTTTTTAAAGGTAAAACTTCAAAAACTAAGAGGAGAACGAAAGTGTCCAAATGGGAACGCTTCTCCTATAATATAATATTATCTCTTTTTTACCGTACAACCTCCTTCATGTGATCTACATACAACGTGACATTGGCGAAGTGATTAGTTCTCAAGTGTCACGCCATAAACTAAGAACTGAACTGAATTAAATGGGAATGGAGTGTCTTAATACTAGGGCCGCAGACCCTCCACCTCGCTCACCATAGCACCCTCTGCCTACCCTGCTTAGTGCGGGATACAGCGTGAAGCTAAAAAAATTAACGACATATTATACAACCAATCACCTTATGTATATAATCAACAAAACCGACCAACGAAAGTGAAAACCGATGAACATTGGATCATTGATTTAAACCGCTTTCTTGCGGCTCAACAAATAACGAAGTTATTTACGAGGTAAACAAAGCCGCTCCCAGTTATGACTAACGTGACCAGAAGTCCAGTATTGAACAGGACTGTCCCGTTTTTCGCTTGTGTGTCCTGTTGTCTCGGAACATGGCACCGGGACGTACAAATGTCTTAAATTTGCATTAAGTATGTGCGCGACAAATGCACTAATAACGCAATATTTTTTAATGGACACTTCAAGGGTAGTCTGATGAAAGTATTGTTAGGTTCTGATTATGGAATCTCGTTGAAATTAAAGAAGTCGCTTATTTTTGTTAATAAAATCAGGTACACGCTGTATCCCGCACACAGCAGGGTAGAAAGAGGGAACCTCGTGTTAAGACACTCCGTTCCCCACTTTCCGCCGAAATTGGAAGCATTTTGGCGTGTTGAGTGGCGGAACTCAACGCCGCTCTTTGCCTGGACAACCAGAGCGAAGAAATAGAAATATACATTTAAATAAATGTTTCTTTCCCTCGAGTGGGGATCGAACCCACAACTGTCGTGTTAAAGTCACACCCTTGTGCCCATTGGCCACGACGGCCTCATGTTGTAACTATTTTTTTATTTTTTTTTATTAGCTTCACGCTGTATCCTGCACACAGCAGGGTAGGCAGAGGGAACCTAGTGTTAAGACACTTTCCACCGAATTCTGGAGGCATTGCGTGTTGAGTGGCAGAACTCAACGCCGCGCTTAACCTCGACACCAGAGCGAAGAAATGGAAATATAAATTTAAGTATATATTTCATCTCCTCGAGTGGGGATCGAACCCACAACCAGTCGGTTTTGCAGTCACACCTCGTGCCGCTGCGCCACGACCGGCCTCAAAAACTATTTTTGTTAATAATTATAATTATTCGTCATGCCACTTTTAACCAAATTTCGTTCTTTTCCTTCTCTAACCAAATTTCGTTGGTTGAATTACGTTTAGACGCGAATATTGCGATACGCCATTGTCAAGCAAACTTAAAAAAAAACAGGGGATCCACCCTAAAAAACGAAAGCACTCCTGTAAAATATTGAAAATAATAAAACTGATGTCCCATTATGAGCTGAACAAAGAATGGTCACGTTAGTAGTTATGACTGAAAGTAATCATAAAGGCTTACCTACGTGCCATTTACGGCGAAAAACGGATTGTAACGTGAAATATACTCTTGTGGTTTAGTTATAGGATTGATAGTCACTACTGGAGGTAGCATCGCAACGTTACGCAAGTACGGAGCCAGTTCCGTTGGCCCACTTTTGTGCAGGTGCGGCGCCGCGCCGTCTGCTCGCCGGGACTGGATTGTGCAATCGATGGTTTATTTTTTGTTGGTTTTAACTTTAATATTATAAGTTTTTATGATAAGTAAGTATTATAAATTTATATGTATATTTTATTTATTATAAGTTATAAATCAAGAAAAAAATAAGTACGATGCGTAATATTAAGACGTTTGATTTGTAACTTCCCTTAACAGTTTTTTTAGTAAAAAACATACTATTATGAAATTATTCTATAAATAATGTGTTATTTAGTTATTTATGTTATTTACTTGCTTTTATTAGAAGTAGGTTAATTGCGCATGGCGTAGTATAACAAAATACATAAATGCATTGAGGATTTGGTAAGTTTTTTAAAAAAATACCGCCATAATTTTAAACGACTACAAAAATGGAAGGAAATTATTCATTTTTAATTCTTTTTAAAATTTTAATGGATTAAAATATTAGACAATATATAATTAATTGTTTTTATGTAGGGGAGAGGGGGGTAGCTTAGAACAGGAGCACCTTTGAAAATATGTGTTAACAGAGCTATTTTAAAAAGAAATTTTGATAATTTTTTTTTGAGTAGTGGCAGCACTAATCTGCACACGTGTCACTTGTCACCGCTGATATATGAGAACCAGTTGTTGAGTTACGAGGAGTGTTTGATTTTGAGTAAAATTTTATATATTTTTAAATAAACGCGTAAGGATCGCAGGGATCCAATTCAAGGTATATGGTTTTATTTTTTCCTCTTTTAGTTAGAATGTTTCATATATCATGCAATAAACTAGAAATTACTACAATTTTTAAACTTTTACTTGAAAAAATAATTTTTTTATTACCACTGAGGCAGCTTTGAACAAAATAAAGGAGGCAGTTTTGAATATTATATATTATATATATTATATATAAAAAAATACCGCGAAAGAAAAACAAAACTATACTAAACTTTTCTTTACAAGAAACTGACTCAAAAATGCATTTGGAATCAGAAGAGGAAGTGACAATTTACTGTGAAGAGAATGAAGATACTGAAATCTGTGCGTATGAAGACTACGAAATGGAATTAAACTACAACTTAATAAATATTGGAGACTTCGTTTTAGCGAATGTCTCATCATCTGTGAATAGTAAAAAAGTAGCTTGTTTATTTTTTTCTTTCCTGAGAAAGAGGACAAGTGCTACGTTAGTTTTTCAAAATTCTTACGTAGACTAGACTTGAGGCCAGTCATGGCGCAGCGGCACGAAGTGTGACTGTAAAACCGACTGGTTGTGGGTTCGATCTCCACTCGAGGAGATGAAATATTTACTTAAATTTATTACATATTTATATTTATGTAGTTGAGTTCTGCCACTCAACAAGCAATGCCTTCAGAATTCGGCAGAAAGTGGGGAACGGAGTGTCTTAACACTAGGTTCCCTCTGCCTACCGTGCTGTGTGCGGGATAAAACGTGTAGTTGATTTTTATTTCTTACGTAGACTACTTCTTCACATTTCACTTGCTGGTTACGTCACGTACTACATCCATGTTTTCCTTTAATTTTAATTTTTCTAAGTTTAAATTAGGGCAGTAAGCTGTTTATTTAAAAAATATTTTGTTTTATTTTCATAATATTAGATTTATTCTATGATTGATCCCATAATGTTAATTACTTCTAGGAAGCCAAAGCTACTTTTTTGTTTGTTCGGTTTTTAAAGTCTATTAATAATATTAAAGTTATTTAACACTAGTATTAGTACAATCGCAATATTAAACTAGGTACATTATTTGTTTAAGTTAACATGGTACTGATATTTGATCTCCATCGTTTCTAATGTTAAGTTTGTTAATAAAGTTACTTAAAAGTTTGATAAGTCTTTTAATTTCATTGTATTCGATGATAGTTCAAAACTGCCCCATACATGTTCACAGCTACCCCGGAAGGGGGGCAGCTTTGAACATTTGACTACTGCTACTAAAATTGATATTGCACCTTTAACTTATATATTTTTCTACATATGATGCTACGATTGTGTGGCACAATAGTTGGACTAAGCATTGTGAAATAGTAAAGAAGTTAAAAACTGTAGGATTTTTAGATATGACACAAAGTTTAAAAATCGTTCGAATGTGCCCCCCTCTCCCCTACTTATTGATAATTTGTTTGAGAAACTACTTTTACCTATTGAATTTCATTCAATTCGCTAGAAAGGTCGGTGACTAGGTTTATTCTGATCTAAATCAATCCCGCACAAAGAAGAGTAGGCAGAGGGATATCCAGTGTTAAAAGTTCCCCATTTTACGCTCAACTTTGGAGGCATTGCATGTTGAGTGGAGGAACTCAAAGCCGCGTTTGTCTTGACACCAGAGCGACGAAATGAAAATATTTATTATTTTTTTTTATATATTTTATTTTTATTATCAGCTTCTTCCTGTATCCCGCACACAGCAGGGTAGGCAGAGGGAACCTAGTGTTAAGACACTCCGTTCCCCACTTTCCGCCGAATTCTCAAGGCATTGCGTGCTGAGTGGCGGAACTCAACGCAGCGCTTTGCCTCGACACTAGAGCGCAGAAATGAAAATATAAATGTAAATAAATATTTCACTTCCTCGAGTGGGGATCAAACCCACAACCAGTCGATTTTACAGTCACACTTTGTGCTTCTGCGCCACGACCGGCCTAGGAAATAAAAGTTAGTCAATCCTTCAGCCTATTTTATATTAAGTCTTGTAGCGTATCACTTACATAAATGAAAAAAAAACTAATGATACTATTCGTACTATATTTTAAAGTATGATAAATATAGACAAATGGGTATTTATGGAGATTCTATGGATACAAGTTTCTGCGAGTGAAAAAGATGATAAAAGCAGTGGAATTGTGACAATCGAGGGTAGTTGCTTGTAGGTGACGGCCCTATTGGAAGGAAACTAGTGTGAAGTATTGTTAGTAGGTGATACATATCACTTATTGCAATTACATATTATCCTTTCCAAATAGTTTAGAAACATATAGACGATGTGTGTTTTTATAGAGTTTTTTTAAAAACGTTAACCGCTTCCGATTTGTAAGATCTGTATTATTCATATAAGATTCTTTTTATCTATGACATCTAAAATAATAATAAATAATGTTAATAATTTAATATTAAAAATAATCCATTTAAACTGTAAAGCAAAATATTCTCAGAAACAATATTTGTTTTCTTCTTTTTTAAGGTCGCGCTGTATTCTGCATAAAGGAGGGTAGCGAGAGCCTAGTGCTAAGATACTCCGCCCCCGACTTTCTGCCGAATTCTGAAATCATTGCAGTGGCAGAACTTAACGCCGCGATTTACCTCGACACCAAAATGGAGAAATGAAAATATTAGATATTTAATTTCCTCTAATAGGAATCGAACCCACAACCTGTCGCCTTTACGCATTTTTGTAATTAAAATTTAAATGGCCAAGTACCTACAGTGGCAGTTTATTATAACCACGTCGTAATTGCAACACGCTAACATTTAACCACTGTATAAGTTAACTAGACCAATTTTAATTATTTCACGCGTTTTGTTTTGAAATATTTCATTTACATAATACAAACTTTGAATATGTAATCCTCTTAATAATTACTACTAAGCAGTTTGTTATATCATATTCTTGTTTTGGTTAATGTAAATATTATGGTTTAAAATTTTTATCTGCTTTCATATTTAATCTGGTTTCGTAAATTCATAAGATCTTATGTTTTTATTTAGCTTCACGCTGTACATAGCAAAGGAGACAGGGGACTGTTTAGACTCCGACACCTAGTTTGAGTACCATAAAATGTAATAAAAAAATACAGTTTTATTAATAAATATATATATTTCATTTTATTTCATTTAAGTTTAGATTATTTTGTCTGACCTATATCAAATTTGTTAAAAATGTGTTAATTTTATAGTATAAATGTATCAGTTTCACGCTTTTTCCCGTATCTTATAGGAAACTTAGAGGCATTCGGACCTCCATCTTCCACCCAATTTTCAAGATATTCGAGTTGAGTAAAGGAATTCAATTTCGTACTTTAACTTCTTACCAGAGCAAGGAAGCGAAATTAATTCATTTTTCTATAGGATGGGAATCAAACCTACAATACATATACCAACCAGTAACAAATGATGTCATGAGGCCGTCGTGGCCCAGGGGCACAAGCGTGTGACTGTAACACGACGGTTGTGAGTTCGATACCCACTCAAGGAAATGAAATATTTATTTAAATTTATATTTCTATTTCTTGGCACTGGTGTAGAGGTAAAGAGTGGCGTTGAGTGCCACCACTCAACGCGCAATGCCTCCAAAATTCGACCGTAAGTATGGAACGGAGTGTCTTAACACTAGGTTCCCTCTCCCTATGTGCGGGATACAGCGTGAAGCTGATTTATTTAATTTAATTTTTACAAATAATATAAAAACATTGTTAGTTCAGATTTTAAAAGGTCGAACATTTTAAAATATTCTATAATCTATTTAAATATCAATAAGTCTCATCCATCACGCGGGTCAAACTAAGTTTGATGGTATGACAGTCTTACCTTATCAGTCAATAAATCTATCTGACATGTGATGTGATAACGGTATATCTATGTTTACTGAACCGATGTTTTTGTTTGATTCTTTATATATGTTGCGAGTGTAGAGAAAGTGAAGGTAATGTATTTGTTTTACGAATCGATTTGATATCGATTTATAATTATATTTCGTTGATTTATTCGTCTTTAAATACCGGTAAATATTTGTTTAGTGTTATTTTATCTATAGATTCATTTTGATCTTTATTTCTTTATTTGAACTAAAGTTCAAAAAAAAAAAAATTAATTAAATATAAAATAAATAAAAAAATAAATAAATTTAATAAAATAAATTTGAATTTAAAAAAATACAAATTTTCTACACAAGATGGAATTTGAGATAGAGTTGTTTAACTTTTTGCCTATTTGGATAACTTTAAGTTGGAATATCTAATATAACATCACTACAAACATCACCACCATTAATACTGTAATTAAATAAAATAAAAAAGAAAAAGCGCTCTTCAAATAAAAAACGTTCAAGTGTGAGTCGGACTCACCAAACGAGGGTTCCATATCAATGTCAACCTTGTAGGTGTAATATATTTTTAAATTTTGACTTTCCAAATTTTCTTTATTTTTGGTTCCATACCAATTTCAGGCTTGGAGGTGTAATATTTATAAATTTGACTTTCCGAATTTTCTTTTTTTTTGGTTTTGTAAGTTCTTGTGCCAAATTTAATTGTAGATCTAAAGGAAGTACCTTATAGATTTTGATTACGCTGCTGCTAAAACGCCGTATAAAAGATTGTATCTTTTGATTGCGTTTTGAACCTTGGGTTTGTCTGTGCTTCAAGAGATCGTAGACCTGAATATTTGATATTAGTTTCAGCTTGATACGTTCAAGCTATTTCAAGATAAATAGATAAAAAAGTGGTCCTATAAGGGTACAGTTTTTCCCTTTTGAGGTACTGAATCCTAAAAGAAACCTAACTTTCTTAAGATCCTAATTCCTAAGCTGTAAAGATCATTAATCACGATAAAGTTTTTATATATTTGTTTTCACCTGGGAACCCTAGAAGAGTAATATATTATCTGCTCTACACCTTTTGTTAATTTCAAGGGCATTTCATATTTATAGGCCTGTACCTCCTTAGATTCAACAATTTTACATCGCCTTAACGGATTAATAGATTTTTTTATTCCACTCATAGCAGGGTACGTAGGGAACAAGGGAACCTAGTATTAAGTTTCGCGACATTCACAAACTTGTGGCCCTGTGTCACGATCGGCCTCGTATAGATAGTTTTACTTAAAACAAATACCTTATGCGAATGTAAAGATTTTATATCCATTAGATTTAACTAGCTTAGATTGTCTGTATGTCTGTAATTAAAAGAAATAACAAAGGAAACATACTTCATAAAGCTATCAGCATCAATCATTTTATAATTAACCCTTTTTTAAAATTACAAAACATAATAGGTATGAATAATTATTAATATATTATCGTAAACCTTATTGTACAGAGTAAATAACAATATGTAATTATATAGTGTTATATAGTGTTTAATGTGTGCTACTTATGCCTCATGTTGATACCTCATTTGACCCCGTTCAGAGACCTTTGAGGTCATTGTTGTAGATTTAGTGTTTATAAGTCTGGTATTATTTTTTTATGCCTTATCGAAGATTTAGCGAGGCAGGCTGAGGACACCCATAACGTGTTTAATGGCGGAACCTAACGCCGCCCTTTGTCTCATTACCAGAGCGAAGTAAATTATTTTTTTTACTTATTCCCCGGGTGACAATTGGATCACAAAATATTACATTATTTTTAAATGTAGCAAAAACGGTTTTACGTAACTCGATTGACATAATTTTATTTAGTTTAGTAAATAAGCACGTAAACCTACTATTATATATACTGTAAATAGAATATATTATACTGTAAGGATACATTGTCCATTATACGTCGCAATTCGCAACGCCTGACATTAATATTAAATATTAAATAGAGCTAAATCTCGAATCACGATGAATGGTATTGTTATACAAATAGATATATCACGAAGTGGTTGCCTTAATTTGTTTATATTTTATCAGAAATCTGTGATTACTGGTGATTTGGATAAGTAAATGTTAATTTGAGGTCGTGAGGCGCAGCGGTACAGTGTGTGATTAAATCGAACGGTTGTAAGTTCGATGCCCAATTGGAGATTATTTTTTTTTCTAGTAGAAAATAAAAGCGCGGTATTGAGTTTCAGTTTTTTTTGTCGGTTTTGTAGGATTGGAAGGAAAGTGGGAATGTCGTTCACTGAGATCACTCTGCATACCACGCTACATGCGGGATACAGCGTGAAGCAAAAAAAAATGGTTTTTTTTTAATCTGTGAAGTTCTTAAAAATATAAATAATTACAGAACAAAACCTAAATACCAAAATCAAACTAAATACGAGTTCCCTGTACTACATTAGTGAAAAAAGAAAGAAAGGTTATTTTATAAGTAAATAAGTGCATAACTCCGATAACCATTTATTCATAACTGATAAGAAACTATTTAAGCTTAGCTAGCTAACCGGTATAGTAATTAGGAATTCTATTGATATTGATAAAAATATTTGTTTGAGTAAAACAGGGGACAGTATAAATCAAGACAACACACGGCGTTGGGTTCCGCCACTCAACAAGCAATATCTCGAAAAGTGTAAAAAATGGAGATTGAAATGTCTTAGCTCTAACTGAATCTCTCTATAGATTGGGTAGGCCCTGCTATATAACTGATGATGAGGTTTAAAGGAGAGTAAAATAATAGAGGCTGTCGTAGCGCAGTAAAACAAGTGACTGTAAATGGAAATTAATTATTATTTATTAATATTTTCATTTTCTGCACCCTGGCAACGCTTGAAATTCCGCCACTTAACACGCAATAGATCAAAAAATCGGCAGAAAGTGGAAAACGGAGTGTCTTAATACTAGGTTCACTCTATCCTATTATATGCGGGATACAGCGTGAAACTGAAAAAAAAAAACATTTTAAAACTACTATAGTATCACCCACATATTTCGTAACAGCAAATATAAAGGTCAGTTCACACTCGATAAATGACATGACAAATTGAGGCCCGTTGATAACTGCTGATAATGAGAACGCATGTCTTTATTGACCCTTATTGATTGGTTGAACGATGGAGTATAGTTTGCTTTGTGAACACGATATATCAGATTTCAATTCTAGTTATATTGTTTATTTCCTTTGCGTAGTGTCGCTGTTCTCTTTCTTTTAGTGCGAAATCTTAATTTTATGAATGTCATATAATATATGTGTATTTTTTTTTTGCTTATTGCTGTATAGCTTATATATCTATTTATTTATTAGTTAATAGGTTGTGGATTCGATTCTTACTCGAAGAAATGGAATACTATATATTTTCAATTCCTCTCTCTGATAACGAGGCAAAGCGCATAGCCGAGTTCAGTCTTAAAGAGAATGAAGAGTCTTAACGAAGAGTCTGCTATGTGCGGGATACACCGTAAAACTAAAAATAATAAAAAAATATGAAATTATATTTTCAACGACTCTTTGCCAGTCGAATTTGAAAATTTGCATGCATACCTAGCATAAATATGATGCCGTTATCATACACCAGAATAATAGTAGGTAAAAGGTAACATTTCTAACCTACTAAAAAAAGTAAGTTATTATTTATGATGAAATAACGCTTGATTTCATTTCTTCGTTATCACTTTTTTTTAAATTAAATAATGATTAAAATTTATAATATTTACCATTAATTACCATTTATTATTCACACGCAGTGCGACTAGAACTCGGTTGAAAGTGGGGAACTCCGTTCCCCACTTTTGTCTTAACACTAAATTCCCTCTGCCTACCCTGCTATGTGCGGGATACAGCGTGAATAAGTAATTATTATTCATGTTGGATTTAAAAATAATATTTTTTTGATAATTTTAGTTGTATTTTAATAAGTTACAAAATATCTGTATTTCACTTCACAATAATACTGTACATATAACTGTATACATTTATATGTAAAGTTTTTTTTTAATTAGGTGTCTATATGAATACTGTATACGTGTGAACTACTTCGTTTACCACATTATTATTCATCAGCTATGAATTTTGTAACTAAAAACTTTGTGGTCGTCCATTCGAATTCGTACAAACAGAGTCGTATTTAGCCCTCATATTTACACAATTAGTCATAGATACTAGAACAACCTATATACATAGCTTGAAAATTATGAAAAAATCATGATATAAGTACATTTAACGTAATATTTTTTTTGGGGGGCAGGCAGAGGAAGCCTTGTGTTAAGACACTCTGCTCTCTACTTTCCACGTAATTCTGAAGGAATTGCGTGTTAAGTAGAGACAACGCTGCGCTTAGCCTCGACACCAGAGCAAATAAAATAAAATTTTAAATATTTCATATCCTCGAGTGAGAATCAAACTCACAGCCTGTCACACGCTTGTGCACTTGCGCCACGTCTGGCTTCAGGAAAAAAATATATTAATGTTGGAAAAAGTCACTTGAAGGCTCATTCCTCAACTGACTTAAACGTAACTAAATTCAATTTATATTTGTGAAAATAAGATTTTCTCTGACCTCTGATCTGCTCACCTCTAATGGAAAGTCCGTCTTTTCCATTTCAAAATTAAACAAACGTAACGAGGCCGTCTTGGCGCATCGACACTGCGCCTGAATGTAAACACTATAGTCGTGAATTCGATTCCCACTCGAAAAGATTAATTATTTTCATTTTCTCGCTCTGGTAACAAGACAAAGCGCGGCGTTTATTTTCGCCACTCAATACATAATGTCAGTAATGGTACCCCCATTATTAGCGGGGAACGGAATGACCTAACACTAGGTTCCTTCTGCGATCCCTGCTAAAATGCGGGATACAGAATGCAGCTAAAAATCAACTACAATATTATCCTGTTATTTAAATTTTAAATTCCATTATAAATTAATTATAATTACTATGTTGGCAATTAAATTTGTGTTTGTTTATTGTTATTATAAAAGAAAGTAGATACTAGCCGAGTAAACACCGAGACGGGATGTTTTCTTTAGATACTGTGGGAACTGGATCGTTAAATATCGTAAATTGATGTCTTTATCTTACGTATTATTGTTAAAAATATTATTATATATTTTTTATTAAAAATATATATTTTATTTTTAAATATAAAAAAAATATTTTTTATAATGGTAACATTCATATTTATCTTTAATAATTTTTCATTCAAGTAAATTAGTTTAGTTGTCAACGTTTGTGCATAAATTAATACAATGTACGAAAAATAGAATGAAGTAAAAATTGTCAAAATTGTATTTTTCCATTTTTATCTACATAGATTTTTTTTATGTTATTTTTCTAGATTTCTTCTTTTGTCTTGATGACCAATAATACTCTCAAATAAATGAATTATTATCGAAGTCATGTTTTCAAAATGTCCGCGCTAAGACCCCCCAATGTCAAATTCATTTGTAATTGTTACAATTATTTTGATAAATTCAAGCATCGAGGTCGCATATGTCTGAACGATAAAATGAAAATGATATTTTTAACTTTAATATAAGGGAAAAAAGTTTATATTCGAATGGTTTTATATTAATTATCAACCTTGCAGTTGCAGTGAAAATTTTTAAATTGCTTTTCTTTTGCTTTTTGACTTGTAAAATTGGCTGTTAATGTGAAAATATTTTTTTAATCATTTAAAGCATATTATAGTATATCTATTTAAAAAAATATATTTTAATGTTATAAAAGTACATATGTATATATATATTCATATCATCTTTTATTTTTCAATTGATATTAGTTATCATAAATTATTTAGTCATTCAATCCAACACTATGTGGCCTCACCTATTCTCTCAATAGAATTAAAACTAGAGTTGTGTGTCAGTCAGCACAACTCTAGTTTTAATTCTATCAATAACAACAGCAAATTACAATAAAAAAGGATAGGCCGTCGTCGTGGGCACAGAGCTTAACTATAAACGCGTCCGTTATGGATCTTCATTCCTCGCTTGCCTAACAACTGCGTTAAGTTCCACCACTTCACAAGAAATGTTTCGAAGATTTGTCGTAAATTGGGGATCGGAGTATTTTAACCCCCCTACGATATGCGAGGTACAGTTTTTTAAAAAGTAGAATAAAATTCTATCAACAAACAATACCTAAGCTGCAAGATTTACTGCATTTTTTCACAAAAAATATGTGTGTACTGAATGAGTTGTGGTTTTGAGTGTTTGTTTTTTAAGGTATATAAAATATGTTTACTCTATTGTTACATTATAACAATGACATGTTCTTATCACTTAAAGTATGTTTTTATTCTTTAGTTATTTTCATTATGAGGCCTTCGTGACGCATTGGTACTAATTTTGTGAATAAATGAATTGTTCCATTCTCAATATCGGGAATATATTTATTGTTTTTATGACCTACAGCGGCATTGAGCTCCGCCATTCAATGTGAAAATGTAATTCAACAAAATATCATAAAATTAATAAACATCACGTCAATAGGAAAATATTTATAATTTTGGTTTAATATGTTCGAAATAAGAGAGAAAATGTAAGGTTTATAAAATGTAGGATTGATAAAAAAATTGAAATTGAAATTGAAAAATGCTCATAACTGACCTCATAAAAATAAATAGAGGCACTATACTAGCGTACTACTAGGCAGAACACTAGCGTATATACGTAAGGAAGTAGTAAAATCTGTAATAATATAACTAACTAATATAATAAAGCGGAAGAGTTTGTTTGTTCGTTCGTTCGTTCGTTCGTTTGTTTCTTCGTTCGTTGGTTCGTTCGTTTGTTTGTTTAAACGCTAAGATCTCCCGATCTACTGGTCTGATTTACTTAATTTTTTTTTGTATGAAAGCTACACTCTTCAGAAGTGCTATAGGCTATATAATATTACGGTGTAAATCGTAGTTACCCTTAAATAACGAAATAACAATAATAAGGAACACCATCGAATTGCTTTAAAATTGCTTTAAGCACGTCCGCTGCACACATAGTTAATTATACGTCAGTACATTGTATGACAAAAATATTACATTTTAATAGATCGAAAAAAAAGTCCTCAACACCATATATCTATCTTTTATAAATAAATGACAATAGGGCATTTTGTGATAATAAATAATAGAAAATCGTAAGGTGATATTTCATCGATTTTTGTTTTACATGTATATTGAAAAGTTACGAGCAAAAGTTATTTTATCATTACGAATATTTTATGAAGATAATCTTCAGTTTTTACAGCATATAATTTGGACGTATACTTTTTGAGAAAAGGTAAAATTAAAATAATTCAACGCTCTCTTTACGGCCGCAATCCTAGGCTAGAGTCCCGCGAGGGGCGCCGTTGCCGCCGATGTCCTATCATACAGCCACGCAGTGTTCATGAATGAATGTATCAATCTGTTGGCAAATGCTGCATAATAAAAGGTGGTATGCGTGCGAAGCCGCTAGTGGGCCGCTAGTAAATAATATATGCAAGTAAACCTAACCCTTACTTAATGCTATTCATCAGGTACAAACAATACATTTTTTTTTCGTTGCTCTAAGTCCTGACCCTAAAATAAAAATCAATAAATTACAACCGTATAACCCTATTTTTGTATAACTTTATACAAAAAAAAATATAATTACAGGTATTAAGTATTCATGAATTAAAACGTCTAATCTTCGGTCATTGTTGATACAATCTAAAAATTAAACGATTTTTTATTTCCTGCTTCAACAAAGGGAATTATAATGGGACATCTTCTGAATAACAATAGTGCATTTATATTAGAAATGTTACTTCTATTATTATATAGACAATAAACAATTGAGATATGTGCGGCATATAAAAGCCAGAGCAGATGTCAGTCCAGACTATTTATTTTAATATATCCATTTAAAAAAAATATAATAAACGTTAAACAATTTCAATTATATGTATATAATGAAAAAAACCAACTAAGTTCCGTCGATTTTTTTTTTTTTGCTTCTAGCCCTTCGCTCCTCTAGTGTTAAAAAACGCCGCTTTCCAGAGAAAAAAAAGAAAATTTTACATATTTCGTTTCTTCCAGTGGGAGTCTAACCCACAACCCATTGTTTTTACTGTCACGCGTTAGTGTTATACACCACCATTGGCATCAGAAATGTTACCTCTTTTACTGTATAGACAATAAACAATTGAGATATGTGCGGCATATAAAAGCCAGAGCAGACTAATTCAAATTTACGGTTTATATTTTGACTCACCTATTTTTTATATACTGATTAGATATTCTAAAATTGAATAAACAAAACCGAAAATGTATTTAAGAAAGCATCATTTTAATATTTTGATTTCTTTATCAACATAATTTTGTAAGTTACTATAGGACTGTAATACCTACAAGTGGTTGTGGGTTCGATCCCCACTCGAGCAGATGAAATTATTTACTTAAGTTTATATTTCCATTTCCAAAAATTTTATTTCCAAAAATAAATATTTCAAATTTGCACTCTGTGCTTAAAATTATAAACTAAAACTCTATATAACAATAATACAATATAGCCAGACTGACAATATATTTATATTTACACATTATATCAATATAGTCAGGCTGACAATATATGAATCTATATTATTATATTTATATTTATTTACGTAATATGATACAAAATACCACTTGTTCAAATGAATAGCCTGCACTTTGACAGTCATCAGCCGGTGAAGTATGCAATTATAAGCGAAATATAAGTACTTCCGTTAATTAGAGGGAAAAGTTCTAGTGTCTGGATACTTTTGTAGAGCTCTTGCAATGGAATCGCATAGACGGAGTTTCGTAACGAGTTTAAGCATTTTGAAATGAAATCGCTGTATATTATGTATATATAAATAATGAAAGTACTCGTGATGCTTGCAGTTTGGATTCATAAGTTGTTAAAAATTAGAAAAGAATATATGTATAACAATCTCTATAGTAACATTTAAATATGTTAAAATCATAAATCAGCTTCACGCTGTATCCCGCACACAGCAGGGTAGGCAGAGGGAAACTAGTGATAAGACACTCCGTTCCCCACTTTCTGCCGAATTCTGGAGGCATTGCGTGTTGAGTGGCAGAACTTAACGCCGCACTTAGCCTCGACACCAGAGTGCAAATGAAAATATAAATATAAATAAATATTTCTCCTCGAGAGGGGATCGAACCCACAACCAGTCGGTTTTACAGTCACACTTTGTGCCCTTGCGCCACGACTGGCCTTCTTAAATATTTATATTTTATAAATGTGTCTAAGACAATTTTGCTTAATGTCTGTGTCAAAACAATCAGTGAGCTGTGAGATGTGTGCGATGGCAAATAGCTCGCGTCCGGCGGTTGTCAGCTACATAATAATATTCTAAGGGCGACACTGCGATAAGTCTTGTGTAGTCTAGGAGGCGGATAGCCCAAAATACTGTTAGAATTATTATTAGTTTTACGTTAGGTGTCATTTTATACACTTAAATAATAATTTTATGTTCCAAAGTTATACTTGTAAAATTTTATCTTATAGATATATTTAAAAATATGTAAAGAGTTTTGATTTGATTGGCTTGAATGTGTCAACTTCTGTTTGGGCAAAAAGATCGTAAATCTAATAAAAAAATACAATGATGTCCGTGCAAAGTATTAATGTAAATTTAATAAATAAATATAAAACCGTCGTGGCTCAACTGCAAAGCGACCGATTGTAAACTTGACGGCTGTGGTTGTGGGTTCAATTGTCACTCGGAGAAATAAATTATTTTTATTTTCCCGCTCTACTAGAACGTGAATGGCGTGCTTTGTCTATTTCTAAGACAAAGCACGCCATTCACGTTCTATCATTTTACACACAATGTTTCGAAAATTAAGTTAAAACTGTGGAAACGAGCTTATCTTTTAACACTAAGTTCCCTCTGCCTACCTTGCTTTACCCTGCTACATTAAAAAAATAATTAAATATTTAAGAAAATATCAACCAATAAACCAAACCAGATCGATTGTTATTATATGAAAATATCTAGATCGCACCTCCATCACATATTAACGCGAAATAAATATTAAAGACAATATTACTCTATGAGCTAAAACAGCAGACGTCCCCTATACTATACAACATGGAAGGTAGGTAAACTACATTCCGTGGCGTAGTTTTGCACTGTATGAATTAAGCATGGTTACGTAAGTGGGCCTTGGGTGACCGCAGCTGGCCACCCTGTCGGCTGTTATTATATGAAAATATCTAGATCGCACCTCTATCACATACTAATATTATTGGTCATTTAGTACAAAAACTTTGGCTATACTGTTATCTTGTAAATGAAATATAGTAAATAATGTATGGTTTTCAAATACATTTATATTCAAAAACCATACACTGTGGGTTCGATTTCCACTCGAGGAGATGAAATATTTACTTAAATTTATATTTCCATTCCTTCGCTCTGGTATCGAGGTTAAGTGCGGCGTTGAGTTCTGCCACTCAACACGCAATGCCTCCAGAATTCGGCAGAAAGTGTGGAACGGAGTGACTCCTGTGTGCGGGACACAGCGTGAAGCTGATTTTATTTATTTTAAAAAATTAGGAAGATTACAACTATTTAAAATATTAAAACTTTATTTTTATTTTAAGCATAATATGTTATATAGAACAAATAATACAGTTTTATAAGAAAAAAGATATTATTTAATACAAGTAGTAGAATTTTAAATAATTTAGCATCAATTGTATCAAGGCCTTGAAATGTGAAGGAGCTATAAAGTTTGCTTGTTGCGCAAAATGCGTCCTATATTGAACGTGGTCACATTTATTTAGCTGACCTTAATGTTTAAAGAATATTGCTATAGTTCAGTAAATATAGATTATAATTACAAGGTAGGATATTAACTAGTGACAATTAAACAAGTTATATATTTTTTTTTAATAAAAAAAAATATAAATGCGGTATATAGCGTGAGCATAGTAGGCAGAGGGAACCTAGTGTTAAGACACTCCGCTCCCCACTTTCCGCTGATTTTTTCAAGGCATTGCGTGTTGCGTAGCGGAACTTAACACCGGGCTTTGACCTTAGTGCCAGAGTGAAGGAATGGAAATATTAATAAATAATATGTCATTCCCTCGAATAGGGACCGAACCCATCACATGACGTCACCTTGCAATTACATTCATATGCCTAAGTGCCACGACAAGCTCCTTTTTTTTAATACGAGTACTAGAAAGGAATAAGAGGCCAGTAGTGGCGCAAGGGCACATAGTGTGACTATAAAATCGACTGGTTGTGAGTTCGATCGAGAAAATTAAACATTTATTTACATTTATATTTACATTTCTTCGCTCTGGTGACGAGGCAAAGCACGACATTGAGTTCCACCACTTAACACGCAACACCTCCAGAACTCAAATATGAGAAAGAAATACACTAGCATTCCATGGCTTCACCAAGCGGATGCAGGTTCCATCGCGTTGCAGGACAGCACCAGCGACCAGTAGGTATGTTTAAGGGGGGTCTCTATAAACCTTTATAATATACGCTTTAATGCTCACTTCCTCTGTCCTTGCTCCTTCCTTACTTCGAAGTCAAAGCGATAAGATTTTCAAATAAATTGATGATATTTTTTTTTAGTAAGCTATATAAATTAGGTTGCTACGTAACCGCGTACAAATAAACTCCAAAACTATTTCTAAAACAGATGTCATTAAGTCTAGTTTTTAAAGACATTTGAATGAAGCAGTGACACAGATTTTTTTATAGAGTGTATAAATTAAAAAGGAAAAAAAAATACAAGAAGTACAAGAGTACAGTAAAATACAAAAGTATTATTTGCGAAAACAAGGAGAATATGTAGAAAAAGGTTACAATTTTAAAACTTACAATGTTTTTTTCAATATGAGATTAAATGTGTTAATTTAAAATGTAACAGAGAGCTCTTTCACGTCGTTTATCATAATGGTCCTTTTCGCTTCATCCACCTTTCACTGTATGTATATTGCCCAACATCTTTGTAACGCTGAATCACAAACACAACACAGTGTATAAATTACAGTATGCAAGTATATTCACAAAAATAAAACAGTTAGTTCGCTCAGAATAAAGATATGTTATTTAAATAAAAAATAACTAATAAAATACTACAAGATAACAAAATGCAGAATGGGGAAACAAAAAAAAAAATTAAACCCAATCAGCTTCACGCTGTATTCTGCACACGGCAGGGTAGGCAGAGGGAAATTAGTGTTAAAACACTCTGTTCCACACTTTCCGCTGAATTCTGGAGGCATTGCGTGTTTAGTTGCTGAACTCAACGCCGCGCTTTGTCTCGACACCAGAGCGAAGAAATGAAAATATAAGGGATCGAACCCAACATTTTACAGTCACACTTTGTGCCCCTGCGCTACGACTGGCCTCATATCAATATAGTATTAAAGAAACATTAACATATTAAAATATTTATTAATACACATTCAATTTAATCGGTATAATAAAGCTAAACGATGAAATATGTATATAATGGAAGTAATAAATAAGGAAAATTTATATATAAATATTTATTGTAGTATTGATTAATTATATTACAGTATGTATGTAGGTCCTCTAGTTCCATAAATTGTTTATAGCGGAAAAAAATATAGATAAAAAAATATGTTTTTAGCTTTGAGGCAAATCATTTTGCTTAAAAAGAGCAATTAAAACATAATTTAATTCTAATGATTTCAATTATGAAAAAAAGAAGAAAAAATAAACGAACTAAGATTCGATTTAGTCCTCCATTTTAATCACATAAAATAAATCAAATTAATCAATAGTTTCTACGTTCGTATTAACGGTTTTATTTTTTGGCGTTGATATAATTTACATATATAGTAACTTCTATATTATTGGATTTTTAAACATTTTTTAAAGTGTTTTCTACACTTAGGAAAGAAAAATACTTATTTAGAAAACGTTTAAAAAATTGAACGTAGCGGGACTCGAACCCGCGCCTCCTGGAGGAGGCCACCTCTTAAATAAGTATCTTATTGGTTTTGTTTTTAGTCTATCTCACATATATGCATGTGGGATAGACACAAAAAAAAAACTTTATATTAAAGCACTCCGCTTACCACTTTTCCCTTTAATTTTATCAAGACATTGCGTGCTGAGTGGCAGAACTAGAAACAAAAAGTGAGGAATAGAACCCACAACTAGAATCAGCCTCTGGGCCGCTGAGCCACGATAGCTCAAACTCATTCTATTAATATATTTTTTTTATATTAACACAAAATTAATTTAGAATGAATAATTCCAGTATAACTATAACATTTTGATACTCTATGTCATTATTTGGTATGAATGGTGCGAGTGGCGGCTAATTATAGCGATGCAACGACCTAATGATAACCTCCTATATTCAAAACTGTTGCAAATGTGTTACTTTAGTTACATTTATTTGATTTTACTTTAATATTTATACATATATTATTATTAAATAAACTTTAAATGAATAATATAATTACATATCATCATGTTAATAAAATGAGGGCACGAGGTGTGACTGTAAAACCGACTGGTTGTGGGTTCGACCCCCACTCGAGGAGATGAAATATTTACTTCAATTTATGTTTTCATTTCTTCGTTCTGGTGTCGAGGATAAGCGCGGCGTGCTGCCATTCAGCACGCAATGCCTCCAGAATTCGGCAAAAAATGGGGAACGGAGTGTTTTAACACTAGGTTTCCTCTACCTACCCTGCTGTGTACGGGATACAGCGTGAAGCTGATTTATGTCAATAAAATAATAATAAGATAAGAGAAATTGAAAGTTTTAGACTAAGTAACGCTGTAATTATTCACTATTAAAATTACTTATAGGAACATCGTATATATTTATACATACATAGATAGCTTCATGCTTCACCCCTAGCGGGGTCAGAGAGAACGGGGCGCCAAAAGTTACGGTCTCTACATACCTCTTTTGCCTCGTACACTGTCATCAACCTCTTCATACATGCCTTCCGGGGGGGTCTTCATGCTGTTTACGTGATCTTCCTCCAGTAACTTTGATACTGTGTATCACAGATACTGATATTTTTATAAAAAAAAATATTTAAATTTATTATTTAACTGTAGAGTTGTTTGGGACAGTCAAGGTCATTGCACTTTGTAATGATACAGTGTCTGGCTGTAAACGCGGTGGGTGCGGGTTCGATCTCCACTAAGGTAATGATTTTTTTTCCTGCTCAACATGCTAATCGGAATTACTTAACGTCAAATACGCAGGGTATTTGGCGTTAAGATTCAGATAGATACGTTATAGGGTTCTGTACCTCAAAGGCGAAGAAAAACAGGAACCTTTAAAACTTATATCTGTTCATTTTATACAAAATGAATAATATTTTTTTATGAAATTAACTAATAAGTCCTAACATTTTTTAATATAGAGCAGAGGGAACCTGGGAACTTAGTGTTACAACTCTTCCGTTCCCCACTTACGTTGAATTGTGCATGCATTGCATATTGAGTTTATATAATACGAATCTCTAAACATTACGAACCAACAACGTCGTCTGCACTGTGGCACAAGAATTTCATCTTTACATCTCTTCTAGCTTTTGTAACCAATAAAATAAAATCAGCCTCACGCTGTATCCCACAACACACTTACACAACAGCGTAGGCAGAGGGAACCTAATGTTCAGACATTCCGTTCCGCACTTTCTGCCGAATTTTGCAGGCATTGCGTGTTGAGTGGCAGAACTCAACGCCACTCTTTGCCTCGGCCTCGAGACCAGGGCGAAGAAATTAAAATAAATGGGGATTGAACCAACAACCAGTCAGTTTTACAGTCACTCTTTGTGTCCCTGCGCCACGACTGGCTTCAACACTTTTGTAACAGATAATTAAAATACATCATATTAATTAAATTTTAATTGATAAGTTTCAATAATACTATTCTTATATACCTATAGGTTATTTCAAAAGCAGTCAAAATTAATTAGAAGGTCCACAGTACAATCTAGTCTACGGTAATAAAAATTAGAAACGAGTGTAATATGTAAATTTTAATAGTCAATTAATGTTAGTTGGAAGGTTTTATATTGAGAAACGTTTATCGTTTAAGCAAACGCGTGTCGAAATGGATTCTAAAACATTTCTTTGGTCAGATCACGTACGGTATTGAGAAATGATCCAGTTGTGACTATCTATTGCTAGTACATATAATACTTACACAGAATACCAATTTCTAAATAGTTTTTTTTTAATGGTGGATGTACTTCCGTTTCCCAATTTCCCGTGATGTGTTTTGCCAGATATAGGAAATGAAAATATTAATTACTTTATTCTCCCGAGTGGGAATCGAATTCACAACCGTCGTTTTTATAGCCGCACGTTTCAGCCCCTTAGCACGACAGTTTACTTAAGTTTCCATGTTCCTGTTATTTAAAATATTACTTGTTACCCTAGCCGATAGGTTGTGGGTTCGATTCCCACTAGAGGAGACGAAATATTATTATTTTTTCATTTCCCTTCTTTGGTAACGAAGCAAGAGGCAGAGCTTTCGGCGGTAAGTGGAGAATTGTAGTATCTTAATGGGATCGAAATATCTTAATATTAGGTTCCCAGGTTCCTTCTGCCTACCATGCTATGTGTGGAAAACAGCGTGAAGCTAAAAAATAACTTGTTACTCTTTTAAATGCTAGTAGTATGTATAACCATACATATTTACAGAGGATATAAAAATTAAGTTTTAGCTTCACACTGTATCTCGCACACAGCAGGGTAGGCAGAGGGAACCTAGTGTTAATACACTCCATTCCTCACTTTCAAATAAGTTACAATTTTCAATGAATTCAATTCACAATAAATAAAGCTTCAATAACTTTAATAAAAGTAGGTCATCTTTGTTCTGACAGCTGGCGAAAACGATAATAAATGTCAAATGTATCATTGATTTCAGTCTAGACTATTTTTATTTGTACATTTTTTTTATTTATATTTTTTTTGTGAGTATTTAAATTTTTTATACATTTAATTATTTTTAAGTAACCTTTTTTTGCAGGGGGGGCAGAGAGAACCGTTTTTAACTTGCTTTTTGAGCTTTATATCCCGAATGCGGGCAGAACACAGGGAACTTAATGTTGTTAGTACATTCCTTTTCGCATTCCTAGAATTCTACTCAATTTTTAAAACATTGTGTGTTGAGTGGTGGAGCTCAACGCCACGCTTTGTCTTGGTACCAAAGCGCGAATCAAAAGAGCGCCACGGCCGTAATATTAAGACGTTAATATATACATTGTATTTATACTTAATGATTTTTTTAAACATATCTCTATTGTTCTAGAATGACAGTATGTCATTATGTAAAGGAAATTAAAATCTTTCAATTAACTATATATATGTTAATATTTGTTTGTAGGAAAATATTATGTCGAGGCCGTTGCAGGAGCAGTATCTAAATATAAACGCGATGGTTGTGGTAGGTTCTATTCCCATTTGGGGGTAGAATATTTTTCATTTCTTCGCTTTCGTAGAAGACGAAGAGTACCGCCACTCAATATGCAGTGTTCAAACAAGAGGAAAGTGAGAGTGTTTCTACTTGCGGAATAATAAAGAATATAAATAGATACTTTGTATATTTCGTAACTTATAAGTAAAATAAATGTTTTTGTAATTTATTTCAATGACTGTGATTTCGACACAAAATTAATATATGTATCAGTAAAAATATATTTTACATTGTGCTTTATTATGAAATAGTTTGAAGCGGTAAAAAATTAGTAAAAGTAAATTAGTAAAAAAAATAAAAAATATATACGTTGAATAATACCTATAGTTCATATATATTATATGTAACTTAAATCCCGTCTTGTTCCTTAAAGGCCGTCGTGCCACAGTGAAATATTGGTTGTGGGTTCGATTCTTACTTAGTGGAATAGGTTATTTTCATTTCCTCGCTCTGTTATAAAGACAAAGCGGGGCGTTAAGTTCCACCGCTCAACATACAATATCTCAAAAATTATTGAAGTATGGAACTGGGAGTCTAAATATTATGGTTCCCTCTGCCTGTACGCAGGATACAGAGTGAAGCTAAAAAATAATTAAACTTAAATTTTGGCTAAACATTTCCATATGAACTCATCACATTAGCATTTAATAGCTTCATTGACGGCACTTGTCGACAGTTATAGTAAGCATCTTTTAAAAATTATATATATTTTTAAACATTTTTTAAAGTATTATTCCACACTTAGGGATTTCTAAATATATATTTTTCCAGGTACTGTGTGACTAACAGACAACTCCCAGACTAAACTTCTAGATTTAGAAAATTGAAATTTGGCAAGTAATCAAGTTAGGAAGTTTAGGGAAGCACTAAGAAATGATTTCTTGAAATTCCCATCGAAACGAAAAAAAAACGCCTCCAGGATCAAAAAAAGCTATGGGCAACGATTAATATCGAATAAAAGTAATTAAGAGACCTCTAATATTATGAAAAACTGAGCTTGAAACATTAAACAAAAATAATTTTAAAAAATTTTACTTGAAATATGACTACATATCAGTTAAGTCGTGACTACGGCAGGTTATCAAGCATTCGGTATATGCTGATTGATTCAACCTCACATCCAGAGTTGATAGGATATTGAGTCGTGATTCACTGGACATAGACCTTTACCCTTTGAGATTGAGGTTCCGTAAGAAATATTGTAATTTGGAAACAGACGATTTTAATGTTGTTATGTGGTTTTTATTGTTATTTAATATATTCTTGTAATAGAATATGTTAATTATATTAATAATTATAGAGACTGTCGTGGCGTAGTGGGGCTCCGTCTGACTAAATACTTTTGGTTGTGAATTCGATTTCTATGTGTATATAAATTATTTTCTTTTCCTCGCTCTGCTAACGAGTCAAACAAACAGCAGCGTTGAGTTTCAAAAAGCTGTATCTCAAAAATTCGGTTCACTAGGTTCCCTCAGTCTACTTTACTATACAGCAAGCAGCTAAAAAAAGTTTATTTGTCTCGGATGTAAAATATGATGAAATTACAATAAAAATTAAAATTATTATAATAATTGTTATTTAACCAAAAATATATTAGCTAAATAAACATTTTAAACTTTTATTGTTTTATCCGGATATATTTTCTATGTTAATATGTTTCTATAATAAGCAAAACGTGTCTACAGTTAATTATAAAATCATAATAATGTATAGCGTGATAGTGAGCAATGTGCAACGCGCATATCTTTTCTATTTAATTAGCTTAGTTTTTTTTTATTCAGCTGCACGCTGTATCCCGCACACAGCGAGGTAGACAGACGGAACCTAGTGTTAAGTTCCGGTCCCCACTTTCCGCACAGTTTTTTTGGAGGCATTGTGTGTTGAGTGGCGGAGCTCAACGCCACGCTTTGCCTCGACACCAGAAATGAAAGTATAAATGTAAATAAATATTTCATTTCCTCCACATCGGGATCGAACCCGCAACCAGTCGATTTTATAGTCACACTTTGTGCCTCTGCGCCACAACTGGCCTCAATTAGCTTACTTTAACATCAAATTATATCCTACATACAGAAATGTAGCGTTAGGACGTCGATTTGTTACCAGAGCGAGAAAATGACAATATAAAAAAAATCGAGTGGGAATCGAATCCACAACCTGTCACGCTTACAATCGTACGTTTGTGCGCTGCGCCACGTCTGGCCAGCATTAGCGTATCTAGAGATATTTTCTAGGGGTGAGGGTGGGAGGTTGGTTTTGGGTCTGGACTTTAGCTTTGAACAGAAATGTTCGTATAAATGTATTTTTTTTAATTATTCAAGGTAAATTTTAAAAAAAACATTGTAATTAGTTTTTTTTACATCTACATAATTATTCAGATGCGGAACCAACACTGCGCCGGCGCTTGAAATGCAATAATCGGTTTATTATTTTAACTAAATGACCTCGTAATACATCTAGCATTGTTTACGTTCGATTGTTAGCTTCAATTTGTGTAAATAATAATTCTGTTGATTATTATTTTTTTTATTATCATTTTGCGCGCAGCGGCACAGAGTGTGAGTGTAAAACCGACTGGTTGTGGGTTCGATCCCCACTTGAGGAGATAAAATATTTACTTAAATGCGGCGTTGAGTTCTGCCACTCAACACACAATGCCTCCAGAATTCGGCAGTAAGTGGGGAACGGAGTGTCTTAACACTAGGTTCCCTCAGCCTACCCTGCTGTGTGCGGGATACAGCGTGAAGCTGATTTATTTATTTATTATTATTTATTTTTTTATCGATTACTGACAACGGTACTTTAAATATTTTTAAACATTTTTAAAGTGTTATTCCACACGTAGAAAAGAAAAATACTTATTTAGAAAACGTATAAATTTGAACGTAGCGGGACTCGAACCGAAAACTCGAAACAGTACTTAAAGTTACGAAAATCTCAATTTTTGTTTTAAGCCAAAGATTAAAAAGAATGCTGGATATATGGGCGTAGAAACAAGTTACGGTTACAGTTAAGTTATATAACGAATTATTATGACTATAATACCACTATACCATGAGGTAGGTTATAGATACATTGTACAGTATAATACCCATAGGTAGTTCAAGAAATTCAGATTTTTCACTCTGTTTTACACTTTCCGCACAATTTTTCAGATATATATATATTCTTTATTGCACAGATAAAAAAAAATAGTAAAATATAGTTGAAAAGATATGTTTACAAGGGCGGGCTTATTTCTATAAGAAATCTCTTCCAGCCAACCCATGGAAGTGGATGAGTGCAAACAGCGGAATAAGATCACAGTGCATACAGATTTTAAAAATATAAGAATAAAAATGTCCAAAAAAAAAAAATCTAATACAATATATACAATACATACATACTATATATACAACAACACTATTATAATACAGTTACTAAATAAACATACGTACAAATAAATACATATATCAATATAGGTATATAATTATATATACTATTAAATAGACTACATTTATACACATATACATGCAAAAAATATATATATACTAGAAACACTGATTAAAGCTATGTCAAATTACTTTCACTTTTGAGCAAATGCTCTTTAAGTTGGGATTTAAAGGTCTTCAGAGAAGGGATTTTCTGAATAGAATTGGGGAGTTGGTTCCAAAGGGACGCGGCATATACAGTAAAGGATTTTTGAAGGAATTTGGTATTGCTCTTCGGTACGTCCAACATCGGAATGACACACGACCGCCTAGAGCGTGAGGGTCTGGGAAG
>JAATLQ010035569.1:0-30128 GCA_013421005.1 Heliconius erato x Heliconius himera
TTTCCAATTCCTTATGCGATTTTCTTTCAAATGATGTGCGATTCACATAAAAAACATATGAGTGCAATTTTCTCCAAAAACGAGTTACGAAAAACATTAATTAAAGGTGATTGCGGCAGGATTTTTTTGGGCAACCCTAGTGTAATCTATTCTACTATCATGTATCATTCTTAAATATAAGTTTCATTAGAAAATCTAATCCCTACAGTTTTAAACGATGGGATCTTAGGCCATAAAGGTTTTGTCCCTAACCACCCCGTGTTGCCCCTACGGACATTGCGACAAACAGACCGTACAAGGGAGATTACTAGGACGCTATGAGTGTTGAAGAGGTCTCTCTTATTGCAATGGTTATCGATAGTTATACTAGAACGTTCACGCTGCTTTCTTTGTGTAATAATTTATTTTTATTAATATATTTTTGTATATGTAGAAATTTTGTTACTAAATAATTATTTAGTTGATTTATCATATTATATATAGAAATAAGTTTGTTTTTAAATTACATTTAAACAAATTCTGATTTAGTTATCACCTAAATTATATATTAGAAAAATATAATATACTAAATAAACATGTAATAAAAATAATAAATCGTCATTATAACAATTATTTTAAGAACAATATACTTTTATAAACAGAAGCCACAAGCAATTTTAGTTGTATATAGCTACTCACTTCGCATGTAGAGCCAAGGCGATAATACCGGCAGCCAATGGCGCAGCGGCCGACGTGCCTGTGTGAGCGAGAGTGCACGAGTCTTTCGTATCCGTTGTGGCCTGAAACAAAAACATATATTTATCTCTTTTCTTTACATTGTTTATATGGTCTTAAAAAAGAGATAGCTATAGAAAGAGATAGCTTGTGTTTTAGTGGTTACTATTTTAGTAGGACTCACGATTTTTTGATCTTTGTAAGCACCAGAGGAGTATGCAGTGGCCAGGGTGGAGGAGCAGATCTCTCCGTACCAAGGGAACAGGCCCTGCTGGGATGCACTACCGATAGATATTGTGTAAATGCTTGAAGAATACCTATTAAAATATATTTTCTATTAAAAACTATAAAAAAACATTATTTGAAATACTAAACTCAATATTTCTAAGTCTTACCCATCACAGTTGCAATTATCGTTGTGGCTGCCACCATTTCCATTTGCCCACACATAAATATTGCCCTTCCCACCGCGACCCTAAAATATATTTAAATATAAGTAAACTTTACAATTTTATTACTGTATTTATCTACAAATTTATATTATTTATAGATAATGAAGGAAGTACTTTTTCAATTCCTCGTACGAAGGCTTCGCTCGCAAGTCTTCCTGGGCCTTCCACAGTCATTCCATCGTCACTTGGACCCCATGAAGCACTATAAATATCCACTTTATCCCATGCGTATCCTATAAAAAAATATGTTTAATATAGGTACCTATTATTTTTTACAATTTGTTAAATATTTACTTTTAAAGGTTTTATTTTTAAATTAGAAAAATATATAACGATTAAACATAAATCAAATTAATAAATAATGATTAAGTGTAATCAGTATTTATTTGTAATATGTCAATGTCAATTGATACACTATTTTTAAAATAGTTTTAACTTAAATTAAAAGTATTTAAGGTTTGTTAAAATTTAAAAAACTACTTATTTATATTTTAAATATTTGTTTTAATTTGTGTTTTACAAAGTTATCTCAGGTTAATAGGTAATTAATTATTAAACCTTTTATCTAAAATATAACTACCTAGTTCAACATAATTGAAGCTAGCTAGATTTTATAAGTCTACTTTTATCACCATGTCCTTTGTCTGCCCTGCGAAAGATAAAGAAAAAGAAAAAAAAAAGAAAATTTCATTTTTGATATCACAACACGTTCACTCAAGTTCATGCACCTAAAGGCATGTTATGAAAAAAATCAAACGAACTGCTCATAACGAGTGCTCTCCTGGTACCATGAGGAATGTAAAAACCTGTTGCCAATCTTATCAAACTGTTGCTTTGACGAAGAAAGTTCCTTTGGAACTTCTTGTCTCTGTTATGCCAAAAATGCACCGTTTTTTTTTTATTCGGGAGATTTTGAAAATTTGAGTTTAAATTTTATTACATTATAATTTAAAATAATAATAAATAAATTAATTATAAATATCAATATATTTTTTCTTTTTTTTTTTTAGATCTACAAAAAGGAAAAAAAGGAAGTGTCATCATCGCGTCACAGTCAGTAATGTTTTTTTTTGCCTCAACAATGTTTTGATGTTACGTCACATTTTAGTCTTGTTACTAGGAGTTCATGAATACACTGGAGTTATCGCAAAGCTACGTACTGCGTACTTACACTACAATACAATTATGTTTCTTGTCACTCACACAATCAATTCAATGTCAATTTGATGTGATTCATCTTAGTGCAGCGTATTAACTTAATCATTGAGAATATGTATTTGTTTCTTATTTTTATTACTTAATATTATTTTACGTATAACTACATACACTTTATGTAATTTTAATTAATCACATAAATTATAATTATTTTATTCTCTGTATCATAAAAACGTGCGTATAAAAAAAGTTATACAAATATTTTTTTCTCTTTCTAACCACACGGCAAATTAAATCTATCTGTCCTCTTTTTACATAATAAAAGTCAATCAATACGCATGCGAAAATGATGATGACACCACAACTTTCAAGATATGACATTTTGAGCTCAACATGGCGATCAAAAGTACTAGGAGCACAGAAGTGGTAAGGAGTGCCAAACCTATTGCTTCGCCTTCAATTCGATCCGTAATTCGTCCGTCGAGCATCCGGACTCCGCCCACTTTGGCTCCCCAGGCCACGCCCACGCCACATTTCCTGTTGTTAGCGGTCATTGCAATCTGTAATGATAAAAAATATTATAATAAGGCGTAATAATAATGTGAAATACATTAATATACTAGAGATAATAAGTATATATTTGATTATATATTATATTAATGTACAAGATACTAATTATAAATTTAATTAATTAGTAAAAACGTAAATATGCAAAAGTAACATTTTTCACCTCTCCAGCGCATCTTGTGCCATGTGAATTGCTATTTTTATCGTCGTATCTGGGAAAGGGATCTGAATCGCCATTGTTACAGTCCCAGCTAATTTCCGGATCCTGTAATTTCAACACAAAACCAAAATTAAAAACATTTTTCATACAAAACTACAAGCTTCTATAATGTGATAATAGATGGCGTTAGGTGGACCAACAGCTGATTCCGCTTGAGTATGCCACAATTGTTGCATCGGCCGCGAAGTTACCAGGGCTTTAGCGGGGGTTAGGAGATCTCGAATTGTGCAAGGTTACGCTTTACTTTCGTTACTTTACTTTTTTTGGAGTTTATTTAATAAATAAGAAAAAAGTATTTAAGTTTTTTTCTTCTTCTTAGATTATTTAAAAAAGTTAATTCTACTAAGTATTTATTTATTACCTACTTATTTTTTATAATGTATATTTATTTATAACAACAATAAAAATAAAATTCCATTTTTTTCTATATGAAAAAATAATTATTTTCCCTCGACATTTCATAAGACTAACTAAAATAATAAACATTTGTAATCTTGATTAGATAGATATAAGAGATAGATGATTTCTCTTATCAGGGACTTTATCATCAACTGGTGGAACCGGTCCTAAAATTTTGCTAGTGAGTTTAACTCATGGATAAACTTAATAGTAGATACTAGGAATACATAACATAAAGGAAGATCTTATCACTAGAAAATTATTATTACTAGTTAGTAGTTTGTTACAATGACGGTGAATCATTTAACTATTAACGATGTAAGAAATATATTATTATTAAAATAGATAATATTAGTTTCCTGTAACTGTAATAGTAGTAAAATAAGTAAGAGAATTTTATTTTCTGTGTAGCTATAAAATTCTTGTAAAATTTTAATTTATTTATTACAAAATATATTTTTTTATAATTTAAATTTATTTTTAATTTATTTATTTGACTGTATTTTTATAATTTAATATAGTAAATAAAGAATTAATTCTATTTCGTCAACGTCAGTACTTTGCAGAAAAAAAATGTACTGCTTATACGAAAGAGCTCCTACTTCGTTGCAATATTCATTGATAGACAAACTTAATTCAGTTAGTTAGTAGTAGTTACTTCTTTTTACATTGGAAACCTTTACAGCCATTGTTTAAATCACCAAGGCACCATAAGACTCACGTAGTTATCTCGCAAGTCGGTGTGGTTGTGTTCCACGCCGTCGTCCAGTATCGAGACGCGCACTCCTTCGCCCGTGTAACCCATCGCGTAGACTGGTAGCACGTTCAGATCCAGACGGGGTAGGGCTGTGTCTGTTCGGGTGTCTTGCTGTAAATAGAAAGTAAATGTAAACTAATTTTGTATTTACATTATTATAGTTTTTGCTCTTAACATTTGGATTGTAATTTAAATATGTTTTCTTATTATTATTTCATTTAATGTTTTAATCATGAACTTCAATTTGCTCATTTTGTTATATATTTTCATAGAATATTTCTGAATTCCTACGCCCATATCTAATGTTAGCTTTAAGCTTATAGATAATGTTTTAAGCGCGTATGTATGTATTTATAATGCCTCCAGAACTCGCCGGAAAGTAAGGAACGGAGTGTCTTAACACTAGGTTCCCTCTGCCTACCCTGCTGTGTGCGGGATGAAGCTGATTTAATAATTATTTATAAAAAGCAAAAAATTAAAATAATTTAGAATATTTATAGTTTATGACTCTCACCCAGCTATGAAATAAAATTTCCCTAAGCATTTTTGTATTTAAAATATTTTGTTCTAAATATTAATAATTTTGTAAAAGTTACATACGTACCAAATACCACTCGTAGCCCCACAATTCGTCATTAAATATACGATTTTCTCTATACAACGGTTTTCCAATAGCATCGTCTTCTAAACTAGCCTCATCTATTCTTTTTACACGATGTAACTTCTTATCGGGATTAGCCAATGGATACCGTTTCACACGATTCTTCACAAAAAGTTGCTCAGCCCATCGTATCTGGATTTAAATATTATTTGTATATAAATTATCAGCTTTATGTTGTTTCCTATAGACAGGGTCGGCTGACTCCGTTCTCCTTTATCCGCTTAATTCGCGGAACTCAACGCCGCGGTTTGACTAGACACCAGAGCAAAGAAATGAAAATGTAAATTGAAATAAGCATTTTATTTCCTCGAGTGAGAATCGAACCTACGACCAGTCACGTTTACTGGCCTGAGATTATAATTTTATAACATAAAGCTTTAAAAAAAATCTATTGTTATTACTTTACATTTCTTTTTTCATATTTTCGTTTTGAGCGTGCCAATTGAGCACACATCAATCAATCACTTCGCCATGTTGTATGGACTCATGGAGACCACACGAAGGATAACGTTGCGTGATAGGCGTAAAAGCAAAAGATATTGTAAAAATCATCGAATTAATTTTATTTACAAACATCTAGATAGGTACTACCTAAAGGCAATTTGTACAAAATAAAATAGGTCTAAAAATCTATCTTTTTTTTATAGATACTCAACAATAACGGATAATGCATCAAGTATTTTTATTTTCATACATTTATCATTACAAAACATAATATTTTAAAATATTTTTTAGCTTCACGCTGTATTCCGCACTCACTGTCTACCCCACAGAGGGATTTAATAACCTAATAGAATAAAGAAAGACACTCCTCTGTTTCCGCCAAATTCTGGAGGCATTGTGTGTTGAGTGGCCGAAGTCAACGCCCCGCTTTTCGCGTTACCAGAACGACTTCATTTTCCTAAATGGGAATCGAACCCACATCCTGTCGCGTTTACAGGCGCACGCTTGTGCTATTGCGGTGGTACAAGCAGTAGTGGGAGTGGCCTCAAAAATCATTCTATAAATCAGCTTCACGCTGTATCCCGCACACAGCAGGGTAGGTAGAGGGAGGGACCTAGTGTTAAGACATTCCGTTCCCCGCTTTCCGCCAAATTCTGGAGGCATTGCGTGTTGAGTGGCGGAACTCAACGCCGCGCTTTGCCTCTACACCAAAGCGAAGAAATGGAAATATTATAACTTTAAATAAATAAAAATCATTCTGTAAGATATTATATTACACACATTCAAAAACTATACAAACAAACAAATAAAATACATTTCCTCCTTCCCACACGCGAGTCAGGTCAAGGTAAACAAAACAAGCAAGTTCAATGACACAAATTCGCATAGGCCGCACACACCACGTGTAATCCAGCTAACAAGTACCAGGGTAACATATCGGCGAGGCGGTGACTCACCCTCCCGTCCTTGTGCAGCGTGGATATGTGAGGGGTGCGCCGCTGCTTGCGACTGTACGCACGGAACGCGTACATGTCGGGGAAGCCCCGTATCTGTGAATAGATTGTTTTTTTTTTTTTTAACTGTGTTACATGTTGTGAAAATTTATGTAACTATCATAGTAGAAAGGTGTATGGAGAAGTTTTAGATACTGCTTTGTCTGAATTTGTTTAATCTTTTCGTATGTTTCGTTTCTTTGCTTTTGCGTTTCTTTTTGTAAACATAATTACTGAAGATTTATAAGCTTAGCTGATGTATAATCAATTTGAATCTTCTTGGTCTTATACATGCGTAAGTAATTATGAATAATGCATTAAGTTTTATCCTTGATTTTTTTTGTAAGCAGCGGGAACATAGTGTTAAGTCACTTCAGTTTCCCATTTTCCGCCGAATTCTCTAGGCATTGCGTGTTTTGCCTTGTTACCAAAGTGAACAAATGAAAATATTTAATACTAGTGTCCCGTAATTATTATAATTTATTTAATCTAATAACATTATTTCTTTTACATTTCCTTACAATAATAGCTAAAGTTTTAGCCAATTCAATAAAACACTTATGTATTTTGTAACAATACCGTCGTATGCAATTCTTTTGTATTGATATAATTTTATTATTTGTGAGCCGATTGAAATAAAACAAACACTAAATTTTGAGTGAAGCTTCATCCAATTGTGAAAACTGCATATAAATCGGTCAAGCCGTTTCTGAGATTAGCGTGAACGAAATAAAAATCATCATTTTAGGGTCTATTACTAATAATACCCCGTAACATTTTTTCTTATATTTCTTCCATGTACAGACACCGATTAGTTACGATTTTATTATAAATAGGTACCTGATTTCATTTTCGGGGTCTAAATTGAACCCACTAACGTCACGTTTACAGTCGCACGCTCGTGTCCCAGCGCCACTACGGCCTCAACTTCGTATGCTAATTACTTAATTAATATTTATATGTTGTTGGACTTATAAGCATATAATAATTATGAATTCACTTTAAACTTTTTAGATTAATTGCTTACCTAAATAAATTTCTTTTTGGATTCCCACCAATAAAATTGTGAATTGAATTTTTAACAATTATGTAGATGTTTTTATATGAACGATGTAAGAACCTAAATATAGCAAAATAATTGTACTAATATGTAAATTATATTATCATATACCTAATAATAATTTATTATTGTACAACTTATTATAAATGAAATATACAATATTTATTTTAGTATAAATACATAAATACTTGCCCTAAAAAAATTAAATGTAAAAATTTAACGCTACAAATTAAGCTTGTTTGTTAAATAAGCTTTTTAACAAACAAAAACGGCAATCAACAGAAAAAAATGAATATATAAATAAAAGTAATATCACACAACATACTATCAAATATTTGTAATCCTCTATGATAGCTTAAAATATTATACAGATTAAGGATATTAAACGAAAACGGGATAATCCCACCCCTATCCACATACTCCTACACACGGCTACGTCCCTGGTGCTTAGTGCAGAAAACAATGGATGTGGCGTTGCCAGGGCAACGACTTTGGGGTAAGATGAATCAGATACGGAGTGGGATCCATTTTTGTAATGTGTGTGAAATAATAAAATTCAGACACTTTTGAATAGTAAAGTTATATAAAATGTCTATCCTACAGGAGCTACCACCTACTGGAAGGCAGTTCTGTTTAAAAAAAACAGCCACGTCCTTGCACAAAAAAAGGGGCGGCGAAAAACTACACAACAGATGTTTTGATTTTAAATGAAACTATTTTAACCGGATTAATCGCGTATATTTAAAATTATTTTTGGAAACCCGCCGTTTCGAACATTTTGCAGTAGTCCGTGGTCACGGGTAGACTGAGGTGGCATTCGTCTGTTAGTTGACAGACCAACAAACCACCCACAGTAGAGAGACAGTCGGCACTTCTACCATATGTGAAGGGGGTTACAGACAGGATTGGCAAAATCTTAAGAGGAGCTTCCATAAAACTATATTCAAGCCTAACAAGAAAGTGAGTCAATTCTTGAGACCAGTCAAAAGTAATATTCCTTTGCAGAGTGCAGGTGTATATAAACTAGATTGTGACTGTGGCTTATCATACATCGGTCAAACAAAGAGAAGCATCGGTGTTCGGATGAAGGAACACATCTCCGATATCAAGAATGGGCATGTATCGAAGTCTGAAGCTGTGTGTGAGCATACTGTGGATAAACCCAGCCACTACATTAAGTTTGATAAACCCCAAATCCTCGCTAAGGAAAACAGATACATTCCTAGAATGATCCGCGAGGCTATTGAAATACAAAAACATCCTAATTTTAATAGAGAGGATGGCTGGAAACTTTCTAGGGCAGTGCGCGAGGCAATTACGAAATCGATGGCGGTAGTTTGATATAATTCGAAACGTCTCAAATATACGCGATTAATCCGGTTAAAATAGTTTCATTTAAAAAGTGTAATAATCGTGACAATCCAACAGTTGTTTTTTTAATATCATTTACAATAGACGTATATGTCATATCATTGTCATATCATTGTCATATCATTGTCATATCATTGTCATATCATTGTCATATCATTGTCATATCATTGTCAGAAATGGTAATCCAAATTTCAGTCTAATCGCTTAGGAAATGGAACTTGCAAGATTTCACATACACTAACATACTACTAACACGGCAAGTCAAATAAACAGAAACATAATTTAAGAATATATCATTATTTTTTTATTTGAGGCCAGTCGTGGCGCAGGGGCACAAACTATAACTGCAAAATCGACTGGCTGTGGGTTCGATCCCCACTAGAGAAGATAAAATATTTACTTACATTTATATTTTCATTTCTTCGCTCTGGTCTCGAGGCAAAAGCGCGGCGTTGAGTGCCGCCACTCAACACGCAATGCCCCCAGAATTCGGCAGAATGTGGGGAAAGTTGTGTCTTAGCACTAGGTTCCCCCTGCCTACCCGGCGGGAGTACAGCGGAGCGGAGTTGAGCGGGATACAGCGTGAAGCTGATATTAATAATTATAAAAGTTATAGAATTGAATTTGGCTAATTTTTTGGAGTCTAAGATTAATTTTTATAATATTTTATTATTATTTATATAAATGAAAGTGTGTTAAATCAATCAAGTACCACGATCGAGTGGGGTTCGATGATAATTATGTCAATAGCGTGTGAAATAAAACTTCTCTAAGCAAAATCATATAAGATCCACGGGGGACCGTTCAGACAGGATTGGTTACGAGGTATATCGGTAAAACAATAATGTTAAAAAAAATCAATATATTCTCTCAAAACCACACTATATTTATGTTGACAATAAATCACGCCGAATTAAGCTTTTAAACAAAAACCAAAGTTTCACGCGTTAAAACATCAACACAAGTCATCAAGTGTTAAGACACTCCGTTGCCCACTTTCAGCCAAATATTTGAAAATATTGGATGTTGAGTGGAGGAACTTAACGCCGCGCTTTTGCCTAGACACCACAGCGAAGAAATGAAAATATAAATTTAAATAAATATTTCATTTCTTCCAGAGGGGTCGAACCCACAATCAGTCACTCGTTTACGGCTGTAAATGTACTTGTGTCCCTTCGCCACGACTGGCGATTTTTTAAAAAGTAGGACATAAATTTAATATATTATTAATTCATATGTTAATTTTATAATTCATATGTTTAATATATTAAACAGAAAACAAAAAAAAACTATACCATACATAAATAAATCAAGATAATCAATCAATCGATTTCTCAAGTTCCTCACTAACAGACAGCTTCTTACCAAACCCATACATACATACGTAGTACTTGATGTCACTTGTCTGTCACATTATGAAAATGGATGTCGTCATATGACGTCCCCGACACACGCTAGTACCAGGGCCGCATGAGTTGTGAACAGGTGTGTTACACATGTCGCGTATGGGCGTGGGCGTGTAGTGATGTGATACGCTATCTTTGTTAACTGGTAACACATGTTGCCTGTTAGTGTTGTGAAACTTGGAAACAATTAGCAAAGTGCGTGTAAATGGTTGATTGTTTTATTTCTCTTAATTTTTTTTTTTAGTTTAACGTTGTACGCATGTAACATGGTAGGCAGTGGGAACTTGGGAACCTATTGTTATGACACTCCGTTCTTATTAAAGCACTTCAGTTCCTTACTTTTCGGGACATTGTGTGTTGAGTAATGGAACTCAATGCCGTTATTTTCCTCGTTACCAAAGTAAGGAAAAGAAGATATTAAATATTTCATATTCTCAAGTGGAAATCGAACCCACATCCTGTCGCGTTTACAGTCACACGCTTGTGCCACTACTTTATCACGAGTGGTCTCAATTAATCATTTACTATTTGTAAATTATCTAGATTTAAAATATAGATGTAGAATATGTATTATAAAATATTATATTACATTTGTGATATTTTTTTAATTTGATACAATTGTATAAGTCTTGTTGGATCCAGATATTATTAGTATTTTTTGTAATAAATTCTTTCATCTTTAATTCTATTATGTATGTATTTTTAATTTAAAAAATCTTTTAACACTATTTGATTAAAAATCTGTAGAGTGAGATAGGACAAAAAATCTGAAATACAGTTTTATATTTATTATAATTATTATAAAAAAACATAAAAACTTAATATTACAAGAAAATATAAACCACATGTTCAATATCCATATAAATAAACTCGATCAACTAGATCGGACCACACCCCAACCACACGTGCACACATTACCACGTGTGAATGTGTCACGTCACAGTCATGTGAGTTTCACAGTCACGTATGTACCAGGGTAGCATCGGTGGCGAGGAGGTTGGGACATATACGCACACGTACATGTGTATGGGGTGTGTTAGGGCTTGGCTGGGGTTGGGGAGCGATCGATGGGATCGTATAAAGTATGTTTGTATGTAAATGTATATACATAGATGTGTTTAGTTCCTATTAGTTGTGATATGTATATGAATGAACATGGGTTTTACGAAAATTGTGTATTTTGTATCATTTTTAACCAAAAGAAATAAAAATGTATGGATGTGGTTGGTTAAGTTAAAGTTATGACAAATGAAACTGTTTCAGTGCATAGCTATTATTATTATTAAAGTTAAGTAAGAAATATGAAAGAATTAACAGTTTAAATAATTAATTAGAACGAATACCTTAATCGTACATATATATATATATTTAAGTTTTAAATTTAATTTGTACTGAAAAAGCAATATTGAACTACTATTTATTGACACATTTTTTATTTTTTTTGCATGTTTTTATTGCAGGAATAAGTAACACTCAATGTACGCATCTCTCACGTTTAGTTAGATAATTACGAAGTGATAAGACACTCCTCCGCCTCTCATGTAGGAAACATTGAGTATTTGATGGCGATTAACACAGCGCTTCTCTGTTGACCAATTAGAAATAATTTCAACACAAGAAATGCCCTCATATGTATTTTCCCATAATGTCGACACAAGTTATTTAATATCTATCTCTCCAATATAATGTAAAATTTTGTAATTGAGTAATGGACAAATTTTGTTGCTAAATATGCCAAAAATGAAAAAAAAAATTATATAATCTATATTTTAATAAATTTACAAATCTAGGGGAAATCCACTCGGGGGAATGAATTATTTAATATTTTCATTTTGTCGCGTTGGTAACAAGACAAATAGCGGCGTTGAGTTCCGACTTCCGCTACTCAACATGCAATGCCTGGAAAATTTGACTATGTCTTAACATAATCATCTTAATCTTATGTGTGAGATTCAGCGGTAAAAAAGGAACTGCGACAGTAGCTGTTTTATCTTGAGTCACGTAAAAGTATAAAAATATATTTTTAAGACTGTTATTTTTTATTAATCGAGTTACTAAACAATTAAGAAAAAGAAAAATAGGAATATAATGCAAGATTTTACTGTCGAGTTAAAATTTTGTATGCATAATATAATAGGCCAACGACTGTAAAAAAAGGTAAATAAAAGAATATATAATGTTAAATTAAATGCACTAACATTACTGAAAAAATATTTTAGTAGCAAATATAACTTATAAAGTAGAAATATAAACATAACATACCAAACAAACCCTTAAATTAATTTGTGACAAATAAAATTATAAATTTATTGATAAAATATGATTAAGCTAATGTACCTTCCCTGGTAAGGACGCAAAGCGCGGCGTTAAGTTCCGCCATTCTATACGTAATGCCTCTAGAATTCGGCGGAAAATGGAAACGGGAAGTGTAATGACGTGAACGGAGTGTCTTATCATTAGGTTCCCTCTGCCTATCCTATTACGTCCAAAATACAGCTTGAAGTTAAAAAAAAGCTGGCGTAAAAATAAGGTAACGTCAAAGCGTATCAGATTTTACAAGTTACAACTAAGTCCATCCCGACTTATGATGCCCTGTTACCGGGTGAAATTTTTCTTGAAAATATGTAAACGGACGAATTCTGTTAACCTAGTATGATGTATTTACAATGTAAGAACGAGCGGTGATTATGATTTACAATGGAACGCGACGCGACGGTGAAAGAATGTTTTTTCAATAAATATTTATTATCATTTATATTAGGGCCGTAGTGAGTCGTGGCGTGTGACGGTGAACAGGGACAGTTGTGGGTTCGATTCTCGCTCAGTGGAATTAGTTATTTTCATTTATTCGTTTTGGTAACAAGATAAATCGCGGTGTTGAGTTCCGACGCTCAACACGCAATGTCTTAAGCATTGTGGTGGCTATGGGTTCATGGTACTTCAATATAAAATACACATTCATTTAAAATTATGCAAAACATAATTTTCTCTTCAGGGCCAAGAAGAAGAAAAAGTACATATAAAAAATACATTATTAGAACAAGATAATTGGATTTTGAAATTGAAATTGAATTTAAAATAACTATAACCTTATAATGGAAACCTAATTAATATTGGAAATTAATTAAAGAAAAACGATTACAATAATAATAATTAAGTATATATATTTATTTATTCAGATGTGTGGTAATTACTTACATTAAATTAATTTTACATAGCTTTCATATGCTGTATTGCGCACATGGCAGCTCTGCTATAGGACTATTATTATTACTAAACCTGGGAACCTAGTGTTACGACATTCCGTTTCCATTAAGTCACTACCGTTATCCATTTTTCGCTGCATTCTGGAGACATTGAGTGTTTGTTTGTTACTAAACGCCGTGCTTTGCCTCGATACCAGAGCCAAGCGAATGCGAAAGCGATCGAAGAACCCATTAAATGTTTAATTTTCACAAGTGAGAATCGAACCCAAAACCTGCCACGCTTACAGGCGCACGCCTGTGTCCCTGCGCTACAAATGACCTTGTGTACTTAAAGGTATGTTGTATTTAAAAATCAGCTTCACGCTATATCCCGCACACACCAGGGCAGAAGAATCTAGTGTTAAACCACTCCGTTGCCCACTTTCTGCTGAATTCTGGAGCCATTGCGGGTTGAGTGGCGGAATTCAACGCCGCGTTTTTCCTCGACACCAGAGCGAAGAAATGATAATGTAAATGTAAATAAATATATCATTTCCTCGAGTGGGGATCAAACCCATAACCAGTCGATTTTACAGTCACACTTGGCCTTGGCCTTGTTGTATTAATTGCTTACTTATTGTGATAATAATTGTAATTATTATTTTTCTTAAGTAAAACAATTTAACAAAATAAACGATATATTCAAAACAATATATTTATTAAATAAAACAACCATATATTACACAATCACCACCAAACCAATAACAGCTAACACGTGTTACAGTAACGTCTAAACATTTTTTATGAATGAACCAAATCAATTTCGGGAACGGTGACGAAAATAAACAAGCCACGCCCCTTTCACGATTCACCACTGTAACGCTGAAATCGTTCTCCTCTAACATTATGCTGGCCTAGTACTAGCGACGCTGAAACTACGGTTAGCGTCGCCTGAAATTTCAGCTGTATATTGGATGGAAAACGGTTTTCACTGGTGACGTCAGAGCGTTGTAATATTTAGTTTAGAGCGCCATCTAGTTGAGGATGTTCGAACTATTGGGTACGCTATAAACTTTATAAGATGGTTTTTTATCGTGTTAGTGATTATAATATAAAAATTATATAAATTTTGTCTGACTTTGACTTGTTTGCTTATTTTAATGTAGTTTACATTCAAAAAATATTTATTACAAAAAACTGTATGATAAATGACACCTAGATGTTTACTTTTATCAATAGTCGTGGTTAGAGCAATTCTACTTATTAAGAAAACGTATAAAAATTTGGACGTAGCGGGATTTCCAAATCGTCCAAATTAATCAATTCTCTCGGTAATATTAAATGTGTTTTTTTTATTGATACGTATGGAGAGTAAAGGAATATGTCAATTTATTATTAAAGATTAGTCGGTGGGTAAAGGCATAAAATGTCACTGTAAATTCGACTGGTTGTGGGTTTGATCAACACTCTAGGCAATTAAATAATTATTTATATTTTCATTTCTTCGCTCTCGGGTCGAAGCAAAGCGCGGCGTTGAGTTCGCCACTCACACGCAATGTCTCCAGAACACGGTCTATGCCTACCCTGCTATTTGCGGGTTACAACGTGAAGCTGAAAAAAAAAACATGAAGTAACAAACATCACAAACAAAACCTTAATTCCTTTAATTATTCAATATATTTATTTATTCATCATCAAGCAGAAATTTTAAAGCAGGTAGCATAAAGAAAATAAGTAAAAATAACATTAAAGTTATATTTTTTAAAAGAATTTTACATTAAAGAATTGTTACCAATAAACCCACAACCGGTGGGTTGCCCACTGAACTCTTTCAGTGACGTAAATCTAATTATACGTTAAAATAAGACCATTTCGCTTTCAGACACCACGTGGGCGCGCGTCGACTTCAATTTACATCGGTTAAACTGTTTAAAAGTCCTAAGTATATTAGTATGTGACTATAACTAAATTGTACGATACTATTCTTAGGTTTTATTTCCATGATGCGTTCTTTAGATTAAAATAGATATATTTTTTTATTTTTATCTTTATACTATATTGAGACCAGTCGTGGAGGAGATGAAATATTTACTTAAATTTATATTTCCATTTCTTCGCTATGGTGTCACGGCGTTGAGTTTTACGACTCAACACGCAATGCCTCCAGTATTCGGAATGTCTTAACACTAGGTTCCCTCTGCCTGCCCTGCAGTGTGCGGGATACAGCAAGAAGCTGATTTATTTATTTTGTCTTTATACACGGTTAATACACCCTTGATTATATTTTTTTTTTTTTCAAAATACATTTCAATAACCGTAAGTAAGCTATTTTTTTTTCCTTTTATGTAATATAAACAATTAAAAATATATATCAAGATTACATGTAATTTTAAATATAATACTTAAAATTACAGAACTACATAAAAGAAACACGTTATTGTTTATATTTTTTTATTATTATTGCAATATTATTATTTTAAATATTTTTTAATAACTTTTAAAAATTTTGACAGAATCTGAGAACTGTCTGGGAAACTTAAGTTTTAATAAGACGCGGGTCCAAATCCCGCTACGTTCAAATTATTATACGTTTTCTATAAAAGTACTTTTCTTGCCTAAGTGCAATAACATTTTAAAAATGTAAAAAAAATGTTGTAAGTATTATGAAAACTTCAACTTCTAAATCGAATGAAATGTACAATACAAATGAAAAATACATTTCATTAAACTAAAAAACTCCATCTATACCATGATGTCCTGGTACAATTGTTGCTGGGAAAAAATCATTCGGATCCGTTGTGGTTTGCGGTTTAGCCACCCCCCGCCACCCTCCGACCGGTTTAGGGCAAACAATGAACAACAACATGCTCCACGTTAGGTATTTACAGTAAACGTATTGAAAGTACTAAGGTAGATGAAATATTTAAAAAATCTAGATTTTATTAATATTGTTTTAGTTTGTTTATTTAGATTTGCTTATAGAAAAATAAGTAAGTACCCTGTAGTAAAAGCCAATAGGGCTAACAACATTAACCTCACGTTCGAAAAAAAATTATAAAAACATTCACATAATTTACAAACCGTACGACAAATATAATTAATTAATTTATAGTACGTAATTCAGCTTTATCTTTCTTTCTAGTATATGGAAAAATAAAAACTAATCTAAAACCACTCAAAAAATATTATTAAAAAAAACAGGTTCACGCTATATCCCGCACACAGCAGGGTAGGCAGAGGAAACCTAGTGTTAAGTGGGTGTTGAGTGGCAGAACTCAACGCCGCGCTTAACCTCGACACCAGAGCGAAGAAATGGAAATATAAATTAAAGTAAATATTTCATCTCCTCGAGTGGGGATCGAACCCACAACCAGTCGGTTTTACAGTCACACCTCGTGCCGCTGCGCCACGACTGGCCTCAAAAAATATTATAATTACAATAAAAAATAACATAACCTTTTCTGTTTCTCAAAAACAAATAAACAATTATAACAAAAAAACAAAATAAACAAATATTTAGAAGTAGGTATTTTTAATATAAATACAAAAAAATATCCTAAAACCAGACGTTACGTAGAAAGAAGGCCACACAAACACACATACACTGATTGGCAGATCGAATTGAAACAAATCGCACGTCTAACAGAGCATTTGTCACAATTACCTCGACTGTCGACTGAAACATAATTGTTAACTGAAGGATATTAGAAGGCCTACAGCAAATAGTGTTTAGGTCTAAATATATCTAAATAAATAAAAATATTTATTCATGTTGAAGGCCAGTCGTGGAGCAGAGTCATAAGCGTGTGAGTAAACCCCGATAGGTTGTGAGTTCGATTAGCACTGGAGAAATCAAATATTTTATATTTTGATATCTTCACTCTGGTGCCGAGGCAAAGACGTTGAGTTTTGGAGTCAATACGTAATGCCTCCAGAATTCGGTGGAAAATGGGGAACGGAGTGTAAAACACTCCGTTCACGGTTCCGGAGTGTAAAACACTCCGTTCACACTAGGTTGGGTAGGTAGGTAAGTTGGGTAGGTAACCTCTGCCTATCTTGATGTATGCAGCGTTACGGGATACAGCGTTTCTCGGGGGCATTTCGTATTGGGTCTAGGAAACCAATTTTTACCTTGATGCCAGAGCGCAAAAATGATTCATTTAAATTTATTTAAATATTAATATTAAATAATTAATTTTCTCGAATGGGGATTGAACGAATAATCTTCGCGTTCACACAATCACACACTTTGTGCCCCTGTGCCAAGACTCAATAAAAAAATTATAAAAAAATATTTAGCTATTGCTAAAAATTTATTAAAATAGTATGTATATCTACACTAGCTGCATATAAACAACTATTATGTTTGTATGACACATTTGACACACACATTCTAAGTGACTTATGTAGCTGTCAGCAAGTACGGCGGGTCACTATGTAACAATTAACGTGACTTCGAACTTGTAGTTCCTGAGATTAGAGTGCTTAATCAAATAAATCCTTAACTTAACTAACTTAACTTAACTTAGCTTCACGCTTTATCCCTTGCGGGGTAGTCAGAGAGAACGGAGCGCCAAACGCTACGGTTAAATCCTTAACGTTTATGATATTTATTAATAAAAATATTTGGTATGTTGATTTTGCTTCAACATGGTATGTATCGTATTGTTATGGTTTCAAGATTAATTTTTACTATAGTTGATGAAAGAATCACAAATATAATTAACCTACTTATTTTCATTGTAGTAAGAATAAATACAATGAATGTGGATCTTGAATGCCACTTAGAAAATTATTCTTTTTAGCCAAGTGTTACAAATTAAATGCTTAGAAAATGTTTATATTTATTAAATAATATCTTGGTGAAATATACAGCATTTATTTTCTTACTTACCGTCTAGTATTACTTCTTAACTGTTATTGGCGGAGAGGGACAACGAGTGTGGGGAAACGAAGTGTCTGATAAATATGTTCCATGTGCATTTTGTTCATAGTAAGGTGCTATGAAAAAACAAGAAACGTGATGCTGCTAAACTACCATTAAATTCTCTAAATAGACTGAAAATGGAGAATAAAGTGACGCGTCACTTACCTTTAACCTTCTCTGTTACCGCGCTATATATTTTTTTTATCTTTAATGTAAAAAAGTAATCATATTTATGATCAACAAAATACATAATTTAAGTTTGTATTAATATAATAGGTTTTGCTATCACGGCTGACAGCGTTGAAAATTTATTTATTTACGAAATAACAACTAATAATTAAAGATTTTATGTTACTAAAATAAAAAAAAATGTTTATACGTTTAAAAAAATCGAATTCCTTATTAGTGTCTTATAAAATAAAAATATTTTGATTTTATTAGTTGTTTTTCCTACAATTTTTTCCAAAAATCTACTAGATACTATATACTCATAGATTATAATTTCTCTATGTAATGTCACTCTAGTAATAAGTACACGTAACTTTAAATAAAATAGAATTCATCAAATAAAACGATCATTTATCATTATCATGAAATAAGGCTGAAAACGGAAAACTGAGTGTTTTATTACAAGAAAGTATAGCCTGTCGTATACGGGAGATATGTTAGACTAAAAAAAACTTATACTGATATTATATACAATAATGTAGGTCGTCGTGGCACAGGGGCACAAAATGTGACTGTAAACCGACTGGTTGTGGGTTCGATCCCCACTCGATGAAATAATTATTTACTAATATTTTAATTTTCTTCGCTCTGGCACCAAAGCAAAAGCGCGGCGTTGTATTCTGCCATTCCACACGCATTGCCTCTGGCTCTGCCGCTGGCGGAAAGTGGGGAACAGAGTGTTCAACACTAAGTTCTCTCTGCCCACCCTTACAAAAGAGTATGTGATAATATTAAATTATTGACGAAAGTTATGATACATTACTTTATCTAGAGCAGAATCAATTAATTTATGAGGCAAAAAAGGTAGAGCTATATGAATTTAGATATAGCAAGGACGCAGTATCGTATTCGAGGGCCACTCGAGATACTGACGGCGTCATCACTTTGATTTCATTATCAATAAGCGCATACGTAGGTGTTTTACACCAGTCTATATTTTGGCTGTAATCTATTCATTTAAATGCAAATAAACTCTCTTTTCCAATTTTTTTTCTAAATAATCAAATTAAATAAGCAGAGGAAACTTAGTGTTTAGACACTACGTTCCCCACCTTCTGCGGAATTCTGGAGGCATTGTGTGTAAAAAAGTGACGGAACTCAACGCCGCGCTTGGCCTCGAAAACAGAGCTCAGAAACGGAAACATAAATTTAAATTAATATTTCATTTCCTCGAGTAGGGATCGAGCCCACAGCCATTCGCGTTTACAGTCACACTTTGTGCCTGTTAAGGAAAAAAGAAACCCTTATAAGATCACTTTATTGTCCGTCTGTCTGTCTGTCTGTCTGTCAAGAGCCTTTATCTCAGGAACGTTTGGATATATCGAGTTGAAATTCAAACCATATACTCAGATCCCCGGCCTTATGATTTCCTGAATAAAAATCTATTTCTATATTTACTTTAAAAAAGATATGGCCGTATATGTCACAAAAAACGCATGAAGGGAATCAAAATTAATAGAGTACTTCTATTGACCTAGAATTATGATATTTGGCAGCTAGCATCTGCAGGTAGTACTAATTCACGAAAAAAATATATATTTATAATTAAAACCTAAAAAATATAACCTTAAAAGGGAGGCAAAATTTGGTATTAAAGCCCCTGGTTCAAGTGAGACATCAGGTGAAAGAGCTCTGTCTAAGCTAAGCTTGAACTTCAAAACCCAACTCGCGCTGGTCCGGTTTTTTCCCTATATTTTGGTAAAATGAAATGCATGTGATCGTTTCATTACAAAACCAAACCTAACTAAGAATAATATAATTTCTATGAAGAAATCATATTATTCTTAGGCTTGGTAATCAATAATAGCTTCATACTGCATCCCATATAAAAACGATAGGCAGAGAGGATCCAGTGTTAAGACACTCCACTTTACGCACGACGCAACTTTCAGGATTGCGTGTTCTGTGGCGAAAGAAAGGGCGGCATTTAGTTACGTCCCGAAACTCTGCGCTTTACCAAAGCGTGAAAATGAAAATTATATATTTCCCCGAGTGGGTGGGTGGTGGTGGATATATTGGTGATATTGGTATTAATTAACTTAGTAGTGATAGTGGTATTAACCCAAAAGTGTTAGTAGTATAACTCTGTATAACCCTAGAGGACTTTATTTTCAGTCGCAACAAAAATAGCCTTCTTATCCTTAGTCACAACAAGAAGTAAAGCTAAAATAGGATATACTCGTATATTTATTATAGTTTATTTTTTAATATATTATAATTAATCGTCGTGGCGCAGGGGCACAAGCGTGTGACTGTAATACAACGGTTGTGGGTTCGATCTCCACTCGCCGAAATAAATGATTAATTATTAATATTTCCATTTCTTCGCTCTAATATCAACGCAAAAGCGCAGCGTTGAGTTCCGGCACTCAACACATAATGCCTCGAAAATTCAGCGGCAAGTGTGGAATTGTGTATCTTAACACTACGATCCCTGTGCCTGCCCTGCTATATGCGGGATACAACGTGAAGCTGAAAAAAAAAAACGTACATATCAGATGACACTGACAAATACACAATAAAAAATATCCAAAGTCCTCTCTAAAGCTTTCAATAACGCAAAAAAAAATCCATTACAAACTGAACGATGCGTCAAAGTAAATTATTTATCAAAGTTTATTCAATTCTTCTCATTTTTCCTCTAATCCACTCAGTGTTTTAATTAAATGAAATGTAAAACAGACTAAATTTATTGAAACAAATTACATGAGGTCCGCGCTCCTAATTAAAGCGCCTTGATTGGAGTATTAAGGGATTTGTTATGGGGTCCGTTGAAAATAATCAAGTATGTCAATAGAATAATAGTAATATGTCTTTGGTCTTATGGTTTTTAGTTCCTTACTGAAGCCTGAAAACTGAAACTGTTTTGATATTTTCATATAGAACGGCGTTAGTTCCTACACTCAAAACGCAAGGTCTTTAGAAAATCTTCGGTCATATAAAATTTTAGTATACAGTTCGGTGTTTTGAAAGCTTTTTCTTATTCAATTTAATTAAAATTCAGTAAAAAATTGTATTACAATTAATGTTAAATCCGACTATTGATAGTATAATATTTTATTAACAGTAATTTATTAACTTAGTTTTGTTTTTTGTATAGAAACTCCAAGTCGGTGTCCTAAATTAACTCAACAGGATTGTCATATAAGACTATACCTATGTGAATCTATTTTTTTTGCTTTACACTGTTTCCCGCACGTAGCTGGTAAGGCAGTGGGAACCTTGTAACCTAGCCGCGCTTTACCCCATTACGCGAGGGAAGGAAAATATGAACTTTTTCATTCCCCAGAGTGGAAATTGAACCCACAACCGTCACGTTTTATATTTTACTATGGTCTCACGCCTGCGCTACGACAGCTCCAATCAAAATATAGGGAAACAAAAAATATTTTATAATATTATGTTTGGCATGTTTGAGAAGTGTAAGGTTCTGGTGCTTCTAGCCTTATCTAAGCTTCAGCTTGGGTGGAATTATTGGGAACAGAGTGAATTTGCACTAAACTTTCCTTACATGCATCCAATTTCCGCATGCCATGTAAATAAATAAATAAAAAATGTTTGCATAGAATATTACAAACAATAATATAATATCTACACAAGACCTTCTGAAAGTGCAAGGCTAGAGTATCTAAGTAGCAATACCACAATATATTAATTACCAAGATAATCAAGCTTAATGGAAATGTATGTGCAAATCCGCAGGATATATATTGTATTACAAAGTATATATTATAATATAACTTAGTCCCTAGTTTAGTTTCAGTTCCTAAAATTAAAACCCGCTGAAATACATATAAAATTCTGAGTATCACAAAAACCTCGTTGCATTTTATAATCTTTACTATCCTATGTTCAGCTTCACGCATTATTTTGCATATAGCAGAGTATAGTAGAAACCTGAAGACCTAGTATTAAGACACTCCGTTGCCATTTAGACACTGTAGTGTGAGTGGCGCAACCCTGTGCCGCGCTTTGCCTCATTACTAGAGCTGATCGAGATAAAGATAGAGAGATCTACCTATATTATGAAAACTAAGACCAAGCCATCATCATTTTTACATATTTTTTTATCTATATTTTTATTCGATTATCAAATAGTTTTGCTGATCATTTTATACATATGTTATAGGGTCTCTAATGTACCAGATGAGATGATGCGGCTTTTGATTATATGCCAACTAAAATGCCTGTCACGCTGATAAAGGAACTTTTACAAAAGTTATTTAATTTAACTTATATTTTTAGGAAATCACCAAAAATAATACTATCTTGCTCACATATTTTTTTAGCTCCACGCTGTATCCCGCACACTGCAGGGCAGGCATATCTCTGTATTCGGGTTTCCAGTGTCAAGACATTCCGTTCCCATTACGACACTTCCGTTTCTCTATTTCCGCCATTTTTTTTAAAGCGTGTAGTTATTACGTGTAGAGTGGCGGAACTCCACCAATTTTTAACAGAAGAATTATAAAATTTTACATAAAAAACTTTATAGGTGCAAGTTAAACAAAAGAGATTAACAGATAGCGCTATGGTATCACAACGTGCTACGTAAAGTTTGAGCGGACTTATTATATTTGTAGAGATCAACGCGTCATAATTTATTATACACACGTACCTAAAACTTGTATGTTTATTATAAAAAAAGTCAGCTTCACGCTGTATCCCGCACACAGCAGGGTAGACAGAGGGAACCTAGTGTTAAGACACTAAAAAAAACTAAATATATTTTACTTAAACGTATTTACAATATAATTTAAATGTCATTCGTTCTTTAAAAGTATGGCATCTGGTGATACCAAATTCAATTCCTGAAGGTATATATAAAAAAATTAATACATAAGTTCAAAATATATGTTTATTTTATATTAATTGTGTTTTTATTTACAAATATATGCTTGATATTTTTAATTTATATAACAAAATGTTAGTATGAATTACTCACCGGCCCTCCATACTCGTAACCTAGCTCCAACGCGACGAGCTCAGCTACTTCTTGACCACCTTCCACTTCCACAGTCCATTCGTCGATAAAGAACTTCGAGTTTTCTCTACCATTATGTAAACTATAATAGGCTTTAGTAATATAAACTTGTAACAATAATAAAATAAAAGAAATTATTAGAAAATTGTATTGAAACATATTGAAGTTATTATTATCTTTGCAATTAGTACAGTTTTAGTATATTTTTTTATAAAAAAAATAATATATTTTTTTTCATGTAAAAAGCTAAACTTGGCCCGTAATGTCTTTTCAATGGACACGATGCGACGCGATCAAGCGAAGCGTATGAATGAACGTTTACGTTAACAATGAACACTATTAACTTAAGTATTAAGGAATAATTTAATATTTTTTTTTTTTTCAGTTTCACGCTGTATCTCGCACACAGCAGGGTAGGCAGGGAACCTAGTGTAAAGACATTCCGTTCCCCACTTTCCGTCAATTTCCGGAGGTATTGCGTGTTAAGTGGCGGATCTCAACGCAGCGCTTTCCCCTCGACACTGGAGCGAAGAAATGAAAATATAAAAGTAAATGAATATTTCATCTCCTCGAGTGGGGATCGAACCCACAACCAGTCGATTTACAGGCACACTTTGTGCCCCTGTGCCACGACTGGCCACTTTTCATTATTTTATTTTCATATATCTTTTTTCTATTTAAATATATATTCATTTTAAATCTTGATTATATCAAGTAAATAAAATGTGAACTATATCAAAATATATATTTTTATTTTTTTAAATATTTAATGGCTTTACAATTTTCTTGTATTTATTAATTTATAAATTGTTTAACTTTTGTTTTTATGTATCGTTTAGGTAATTTTGGTTAGATAGAGCCTTCTTACACACATACACTACTACAGACTGACGATACGAAAACGATTCTTTTCAGCATCACGCTATATCCCGCATGCAGTGGGGTAGGCAGAGAGAGCTGAGTGTTACATGCTTCCACTCTCCAGGCTAAGCGTGTTGAATATTACTTTGAATTATAGATTATTTTTCTATTCTATCTACTTCTATCTACTTCTGGCGTCTTTCTTCTATAATATAGAAAGAAACATTTACAAAAGTTGTAATTTTTGTGTTTTAATGTTTTTTAAATTAATTTTTGAGTAATTATATTATATAAAACAATATATTGCTTTTTTTAGTTCTTACATTTACTTATGTTAATCTATATAAATTTGTTGGTTGTGTATTATTATATATATTTTTTTATAAAACTTTTATGCATTATGCGTAGATTAACTATTTTATACTTATATTTTTAGTCAATTTATTCTAAATTGTAGCCACGACATTGCATTTTAAGTTTAGGGCTAAGTAGTGACTAAATTAGTTATTTTTCCTTTTCTATAATGTATTATAACGCTCACGTGATTTTTTATCTTAGGAAATGGAATAGATAGGTACTTTTTCAAATTTAAAATATAAAAACATGCTCTGCATGTTGCTACAATTATATTAACCAAAATGGTTTTGATCTATATTTAACATTTTTAAAGTGTTATTCCACACTTAGAAAAGAAAAATATTAATTTAGATAATGTATAAAAAATTGAACGTAGCGGCATTCGAACCTGCGCCTCCTGGAGGCGAGAAGTTTTCTAAATAAGTGCTTTTGATCTAGTTTTACGCATAGCAGGCAAGGACAACCCGAGACAGTAGTGTTTAGGAACTCGGCTCACTCGGCCTCAGATTTGAGAGCGGTTAATAAATATGGACCTGAGACTCTTCCGTTTCTCGAACGACTCGAACCCACAACCTGCCGTTCTTACAGACACACGTTTGTGCCCCTGCGCTACGACTGGCCTCGATCGACATAGTTTAGTAAAGTTATTAAATAATTATTAGTATCATCAGCGATGGTTCTGAAAAGCTACCAGCAGTACCAGCCTACCACGGCTTGGAAGTTCTTCTACGGAAAACAAGATAAATACTGAACGGATACAGTTGCTTCATTTATAATGTTTTTCTAAGTACGAATTGTATTTTTACAGGATTAAAAAAATCAAAAAATCAAATCGGCTTCACGCTGTATCCCGCACACAGCAGGGTAGGCAGAGCGAACCTAGTGTTGAGACACTCCGTTCCCCCACTTTCTACCGAATTCTGGAGGCATTACGTGTTGAGTGGCAGAACTCAACGCCGCGCTTACAGGATTACTGGTCCTATAATTAATAATGAAGACTGGCAACATACATTTTTTTACTTTTTGAACGCTCAACTAATATGATTTTGATGACGTTCGAACTATATTAGTAGAGAACACATAATTTGTCATATAATAATTATCAACATCTATATTTTAATTGATATATAATATTTTAAGCTTATAACTAAACGATCATAAATTCAACGATCTGTGGACTTGTTTTTAATATATATTTTTTGCGCCATCTACTGTAGTAAAGCGAAAGCTCTCGATGCAAGCTCTTGACACAAGATCATATAGCAATAAATTAAAAAAATTATAGAGGGTGCTATGCTATTAATTTTCTTATTACGTTTTTATTCCTTTAAATTAAATATCACACCAGCATTTTTAAAGATATAATTGGTATTTTTTAAAATAAAAATATTTTGCTAATTTAAATTGAAATTTGGTAAATTAAAAAAAAATACATAGTTTGGTTCCTTTGATTTTCTACTGATCTATGGGTAGGGGACCTCAGTACCTATGCGTTTCAACCCCCATGTATGTTCAGCGATTTTCCGTTGTTCAGCAAATATTTGGGACTTTATGATTTTTTTGGAAAAATTCCGGATCTTGAATAAAATATTAGGTCTGTAGTCTTGTTTTTTTTCCTCTATATAGCTCAGTAATATCCCTCACAGCATACAATAATTTACGGATAGGTACTGAGATCCCTTACTCATAGAACACCGTTGATCCATCGATCGCTATACACTCTATATACGTTTATAATTAATTATACATTTTAATCCTTACTTTCCTTATATACTTTAGACGTTTTTTATATAGAAATTCAATCTACTGCTAATAATTCTCCGCATAGATAAATTATGGAATATTTTATTACATTTCTTCTTTTCTTTCACAGGCTAGGCAGATTGAAAACTATATTAAGACTCCGTTTTAGAAGTTCCAACTGAAAAAAAAACTGAGTTACGAAACTCAGCACCGCGATTTTATTATTAAATGGGGGAAATGGAAATAATGTAAGTTAAGTAACGAGTTAATCATTGCTCCGAATAGAAAACAGCCGCGTTAAGAAATACATATTTAACGTGCTCTATATTTTAATCTAAATGTCAAAAAGCTCTTCGAATCTTGTGCACGTTCCGTATTTCAAAGTAGTTGTATGATGCATTAAAATAATTTAATAAATTGGGGCACATTTGAATCAATGACAGACACATCCATGTAAGCGTCATATCACATCTGTTCTTAATGCCACTTACAAATTCAGCATTTTAATTAACTAGCGACTCAAGCGCAACTTCGTCCGCTTAACCTTATTGTTATGATTTTTTGAAATCACGCTGTTTCACGCACACAGCAGGTAACCTAGTGTTAAGACACTCCGTTCCGCTGAATTCTGGAGGCACTGCGTGTTGAGTGGTGGAACTCAACGCCGCGCTTTGCCTCGACTTCAAAGCGAAGAAATGCTAGGTGTTATTCTTAAATATAAGTTATATTACTTCTATTAGTAAAATTTAATCTAAATCTGTTTAGTAAGTTTTCGTGAAAGTGGAAATAAACATCCATCCTTACAAACTTTACTTTTCCCATATATAATAATAGTGGGCGCGCGCAGCTTCGCCCGCTTATTTGCACCCTTAGGGGTGTATTCTAAAAAAACCACAAAATTGAAACGTGTTCAATAAAATATTTTTAACAGTCTGAATTTATTTTTTTATAAAAATCGGTGACGATTTAAATATTTTTCCATATAAACTTTCAACCCCTTATTTGAACTCTTAAGGTGAATTCTAAAAAACCATGAAATACGTGTTCAATGAAATGTTTTAAAGAGTCTGAATTTCAAATTGTATAAAAATCGGTGCTGTTTTAAAAAAAACCATACAAACTTTCAACCCCTATTTCATCCCTGTGTAAAATTTTTCAAAATCCCTTCTTAGTGGATGTGCAGATTATAAAAATAAACATCTGTCCAAACTTCGCGTTTCTATCATCAGTGGTTACAGATGTGCGTGCTTCTTACCTCAGTCAGTCAGGTAGATAGATGTCCTTTTATATATATAGATATAGATAGAAGATAGACTAGCGGGCGCGCGCTTCCCCCGCTTATTTGCACCTTTAGATACATGTCCTTTTATATATACAGATTATTGTATATTAAAGCAGGATCAGTAAAAAAACATTTGTAAAGCTCTTGATCTAGAGAACTTCCATTCTCCAATCCAAAACCAAACCGATTATGGATAACTGTTGACTGTGTTGAGTGGTGACACTTAACTCTACGTCTTATTACCAAACTAGCTAATAAATATACTAAATTATTTCCTCCAAGAGGGAATTATCACAATCATCGCTTCCAGCCAGAATAGCGTCCTCACAATGCGCTAAGAACGAAAGCCGCATATGTTAATTCAATGTAAATATTCTATTGTAAATATTAAAATATTATTTATTAAAATAAATTCATAAGAAATTTATTTATTACAAACACAGTGGTATTTTAATTAATTAACTGATACAGCGTGAAGCTGGTTTTATTTAGGACTTTAATATATAAAATATTTTTAATTTTAAAATGACAAAATACGATTTTAGAATAACACAAATGATTCAACAAGAAGTAGGAAGATATTTTGATAGGAGCATTGCAGCACTCAGTATGTCAGTGGAGCGGAGAGCGGCCGTGAGCGGTGAGCGCGCGTCGATCAAGTGTAAACAAACTATCTTGTACACTCCGGTGGCCATGTACCTATTTATATATAGGAAATTATGATTTTTCTGTTTAAAAGAGTTTAGCCTTATTTTATATTATGTTGTGTTAATTAGTAATAAATATATTTTATCATATGACATGCGACTTGGATCTATTTGTTTACGAATATCTTCGTTTTTTACAGGACTCATAGTGTAAGTTTTGTAGATGTGAGAGGCTGCGTAACAAATATGATTGCAAATGTCAGTCTATTTTTTAGCTTCTATAGAAGCTAAAAAATTGCCTGAAGACATAAGAAGGTGAAACCTGGGAACTTAGTTTTCAGACACTTTGTTCTCATTAAGACACTTCCGTTCCCAGTTTCCGCCGAATTCTGGAGGAATTGCGGGTTGAGTTTGGGAACTCAACGCCGTGTTTTATCGGTTTGCCAGAGAGAGGAAATGCCAATAGGTACTGAATATTTCATTTTCTTTACAATCAAGAAAGCAAGAATTCTGCCCCTGCACCTTGACACTACCTAAAACTGTAAAGGAGAGTCTTGGAAACTTAAAATATGAGTTTCTAAATAGAACAACTTGATATCTACTATCTCATTTTTCTTGCAGTTCAACAGCACTTTTTATTAAAATTATTATTTATTTGTAGGATTTTTTTTATTCAATTGCAAAATCCATTTTTTTTATACAAACTGGTCAACCAAAATAATTAACTGGATCTAATTTAAATCTGATTCATATTTCGTCGACGACAAAATATTAAAAACAAAACGCATTAATCTATACTTTACTATATTTAATACGACAAACATAAATTTCTCAACTGTTCGTGTCTCTAATATTAATAATTTGATACTTCCCTACTTTTATTCGTCCTCTCGTAAAATAATTTATGGCTGCACTAAAAAAAATACATACAAAATCGTCGGTGGCCAACGTTACAGGCAGCTACAGTATACGCGCTGGAGTTTATTTTGGGACCAATGCTAGGCGAACTCTATGGTACTCAAACTTTTTTAATAAAAAGAAGTCTATCTTAAAAAGTGGAATTAATTGTATACCAATACGTATCTACCTAGTACAGTACGTAGTCTTAACAAAAAAAACAGCTTCACGCTGTATCCTGCACACAGCAGAGTGGGCAGAGGGAACCTAGTGTTAAGACACTCCTTTCCCCACTTTCTTGCCGAATTCTGGAGACATTGCGTGTGGAGTGGCAGAACTCAACGCCGAGCTTAGCCTCGACATAAGAGCGAAGAAATGGAAATATAAATTTAAGTTAATATTTTATCTCGAGTGGGGATCGAACCCACAACCAGTTGGTTTGGTTTGGTTCTTCAATTATGGCGTTCCGAGCGTGCCAGTAGAGCACATATCACTTCGCCAATGTCACGTTGTATGGAGAAAACACGAAGGAGGTTGTACGGTAAAAGAGATAATGTTACACAATAGGAGAATGCATGTCAAAAAAAAAGATCCAGTTAAAAATTGCCTTCACCTATAAAAAATAAGTAAAATTAATATATACATTATATACCTAACATAGATGGTTAGTAATAATAAATATAATACAAAGGTGTTAGCTTACAATTTAATTTTGTTATATTTAATATATTTACATAAAAATTTACATAGAGGACTAAACACAAACATTAACAAACATTGAACGTTAAGGGGGCGGGGAACTTTATGAGGAAGGACATC